>VZSJ01001700.1:758985-777823 GCA_013398405.1 Pheucticus melanocephalus | reverse complement strand
AGATGCAGTACCTTGCACTTCACTATGTTGCACCTCATGAGGATCCCGTGGACCCACTCCTTGAAGTAGTAGAGGTCACTGTGGATGACATTTCATCCTTCAGGAGTATCAACTGCATCACACAGTTCACAAAACTTGCTTTGTTTTGTCTGCAAACTTCCTGAGGGTGCACTCAATCCCACTGTCATCATCATTGATGAAGTCCTTAAACAGCACTTGCCCCAGTGAGGACCTCTAGGAACACCACTCAACACCAACATAAGTGGGGACATATTCAATCTGCTTAAAAATTTAACACTCAAGAGGAAAAGCTTTCACAGAGAAAGATTTCTACTCCTGGGACAGAAAACTATTATTGGAAGTTATTATAATTAAGCCTTGGAAAATCTTAGCCTTTTTTTTCTCCAAGACCTTCTTTATATGTTTCTTCTTAAATTCTTTATTTGTTCTGTCCTTTGCAGTAAAAAAGCTAAGGTATAAGAAGGATATTTTTGGTTCTTCTATCAGAAGCATTATAGAAGAAGACTAGTGGTTTGCCTAGAAATATAATAAGTGATTTGTTTAGACTTAAAACCTGCTCCTGAAGTAGATTAAACAGACCCAATGGGAGGTTGATGATGTGGAAGGCAAGATCTTTGCTGACTAAATGTGGAATGTTTTTACTATAATAATGTAATGAATAAATAAAAAGAAATGTGACACTCTGTTGCCATGGTTTATTGCAACGTATTATTCATGCAGCTAGAGAAAGATAACATCTAGTATAAGCATTCATTCTATCACTAGGGTACTTCTCCCATTCCAGAGGTCCTGACCTTAAGTTCAAGAGCAGATAAAAGCAGGAGAAAGATAACATCATGTCAGACTTTTTTTTTTCCAAATCATCCTTAACAGTATTCATTTTTTTGGGCATGGAGGGAAAGGCAGGGGAGAGGAGGAAAGGAAAAAGTAAAAAAGACAGGCTTGGAAAATGAGAAATGGAATTCTCAGATGATGCAATGGGTGCAGCGTGTTACGGGTGCATATGGGCCCTACTAAGTGTGACCGTGGTCACAGGGGTTGTCAGGATGAGAGAGAGACAAAAATGTTGACTCCATGATCAGAAGGCTTGATTTATTATTTTATTATATATATATTACATTATAACTATACTAAAAAGAATACAAAAGGAAAAGTTCCTCAGAAGGCTAAGCTAAGAATAGAATAGAAAGAATGATAACAAAAGAGCTCTCTTCCAACTCTGTCCCAGAGTGAGCTTGGTCCTTGGTTGGCCATTAATTATACACATCCAAGATGGGCCAATCACAGGTGGACCTGTTGCATTCCACAGCAGCAGATAACCATTGTTTACCTTCTGTCTCTGGGGCCTCCTCAGAAGGACAAATCCTAAAGAAAGGATTTTTAGTGAAAGGATGTCTGCGACAACTAAGGACCTTCCAGCGGAGCACAGGGAAAGAGAAACTTGTTAACTGATTCTTATGGAAAGATTATTTGAGCTATTTGATACTGTTTGGTTTAAATCAGTGTTTATTCATCTTCTCTGATTTCTTTTTAGTGACTGTGTTGTTGTCAAGTTTCCATGAAAAGAGCTACAGTGGTGAGGCTTGCCCTTTTAGCCAGGTATCCTCTGTCAGAGAGTTTGGGCTTGTTTTCTTACCGACTGAAGATGCAATTTCTTTTGCTGTCTCCCACTTTTGCCCAATAAATTTTTCCTTTGAAAATTATTCACTATCCACGACTCATTGCTTCATCAGTAATTTCATTTATCTTCCATATAGCTGCAATTTTGTACTGTATACCACTGAATGTCCTTTGTCCATCAAGCCCATGAAGAAATCAGTCTATCCTTTCATATATTCGACATATCTCCCCTGTTCACCACCTTTAGGAATCTGTTCATTAACGTTTGGGAAGTGTTAATGACCAATAGAGAGAGGAAATAACTCAATCCATGGCCCTCATACCACAAAAAGCAAAATGCAGTGCAATCATTTTACTGGCAGAGTGTACTAAAACTTTCAGTGTTTCTTAGAAACTTTTTGACTTCTCATACAAATCTTCATTGGTAATAGGCAAAATTAAAATAGTAGGGCCTTTTCCTAGTCACTAGTGCTGGAAAAAATATGTATTGACAGCACGATTATAAGATGTTAAAAAATAGTTAGTTATATTCATGTGTATATATTTGGGTATTTACTTTTACTGTTGTGAGTCAAGTTCCTGGCCAGATTCTGTTAGTGTCAGCAAACACTATTAAAATTTGTTGACAGACACAAAGTCTCCTTAATTCTGTTAATTTAGAAAAATGATATTTACAAAAGTCAGAGTTAGGGTATGAACTGAGTGCATACAATACATTAACAGGATGGTTTGCCAAACATTCTTTTCAAGGGTCTCATCAGCTGATTAAGGAAGAGCATCCAACCCTCATATTTTGTAATGTGGTGAGATAGTTAATGCTAAGAACTGTCTCATTCTTGAGGTCCTATTCCTCTTTTGCACTCCAGGGTCTCATCAGAGCATAAAATCTTGATTAGCTTTCAGATATCTCAAATTAAACATAGACTGTTAAGTAAGGTGAGGTGTTTTTTTCTTTTCAGTCACAACTAATTTCACTCCTATGAGCAGAAAACAAAATAACAGCTAACAGTCTGAAATGTGAGATGAAGGCAACCAGGGTCATCCTGCATTTTTTGTAACAGAATGAAAACAAATGTTTAGCTTAAAACTATTTTTACGGGTTTGAACGTTCAGATTTCAGAGAAATTTCACAGGGGACAGAGTTGGCTATTTTCTTTACTTGCTTTTGTGATTTACAAAGTTTTGAGCAGACTGGGATGTTCTATATGTTATAATATTATTTATTTTTCTCTAAATATCCCATTTTCTGTAAGTGATTTTCACAACTGGACAGTTTCTTGTAGAAAAGATTCCACTAGATATAGTTGCCTCTGCTCTTATTATCCCACATGTCTTTGGGGGAAAATATTGATAACTCTAATTGAGATTTGTTCTCTGAATGCATGTGAGTATTCCACAGTATTAATGAAATTTGGATAGAAGTTAAAAATAAAATAATCCAACAAAACAGCTGTTTCAAAGACGTTAATACAGATTTCTGCCAGCTGTCTAGACATTCCTATCTAGATATTCTCCTCCCTGGTATGAATAGCATCTGCAACAGAGCAAAGGCTCATTTTAATAAAGATTTGAAAAGAAGTTAAATTATAGAGTCAGGGAAAAGGTAATCAGAGTACATCTATTCTATTTAGTAAGGTATTCAGAAAAAAAAAAAGGTAGTGTTTTCTCAGGTTGTGTCAATTTAAGAAACATATTTGGGGATATCTTGTGCAAACTGTGGAAACATTTTTTAGTTTTCTAAACTCAGAGGATTTTCTAACAAAAAAGATATTAATAAATACATGTGAAAATTTAGGTGGCAGTGTAAATAGGAGCATTTACAATGCTCAAAGGAGCACTAAGGATTTAGGAACATATCTGAATTTTACACACATTCTACCCACATCTGTACACCACTATATGTAGTATGAGAAAAAAGGATGAACTGGAAGCACTGGACAGTTCTTAGAGGTATGATGTCATTGCCGTTTGGAAGATTTTGTGGAATAAATCCCGTGACTGGATTGGATTACAGGTTGTTCTGGAGTGATAGACAAGGAAGGCAAGGTGAAGGAGCTGCAGTGAGTGAGAAGGAGGGGTTTGCCTGCACAGACTCAGCATTTGAGATGATGTGGTTGAGATACTCGGGGTTAGAGGGGTAGAGAAAAGAGGAGATATTGTCATGGGTGTCTTCTACCAATTCCCCAGCCCAGCTGGTTACCCACAGATAGGTTATTTTACAGGCAATTAGAGGAAATCTCTGAATCAGTAGTCCTTGTCTTGAGATTTCAATTTCCGAGACATCAACTTGGAATATGAAGCAGTTGTGACAAAGAAAGTCTGTGAAAATCCTGAACTCTGTGAAGATGGTATCTAGTCAATAACACTCAGTAAGACAATTAGAAAATATTCACTTCTAGAGTTGCTGCTGTGAATACAGAAGAATTTGTGACTCAATCCAAACTGTTTTCCCTAACATATATTTCATATGCACTGTGGCAGTTTTATCCCCTTCTACAATACATGAAGGTTTTGATTGGGCAGGGACAGTTTGATGGGTACAACTTCTGGCATTAACTGTTCAGGTGGCCTAGGCTAAATGTCTGTCCCAGTGTTTGAAGGTCCCATCACCCATTGCTCTCAACATGGTTTTTAACAGTCAATGTACTGTGATAACATGGCACCCCAGAAAGAATGAGTCAGAAGTGGGACTCATTTCAAAAATATCCTCATAGACACCTGGGCATGGGATTGAGTGGATGTATCATATTTCATATCGTGTGCCAGCCTCTAGGAAAACTCTGCTCAGCACTTGGGCTCTGCACTGGTGTGCATCAGGCACAGTGGGGCAAGGGAGGGGATTTTCCCGCTCTGATCTGCACTGGAGTGGCCTCACCTCAAGTGCTGGGGGCAGTTTTGTGTACAACAGTATAAAAAAGACATTAAGCTGTTAGAAGGCATCTGAAGGAGGGCAATGAAGATGATGAAGGGTCTTAAAGTGAAGCCTTTGGGGAGGGGCTGAGGTCACTTGGTCTGTTCAGCCTGGAGAGGAGGAGACTGAGGGGAGACCTCACTGCAGTTACAGCTTCTTTGTGAGAGGGAGAGGAGGGGCAGACACTGATCTCTTCTCTGTGGTGACAGTGACAGGCCCAAGGGAATGGCCTGAAGCTGTTTTCATGGGAGGTTAGGTTGAATATTAGAAAAAGATTCTTCACTCAGAGGGTGTTTGGGCACTGGAATAGGTTCTTCAGAGAAGTGGCCACAGCACCAAGCCTGACAGAGCTCAAGAAGCACATGATGTGACTCTTAAGGCTGGTCTTTTGCAAGGCCAAGACAGTGATTCACATACAAGAATGTTTACCATGGATGCTGGGTGATAATGAACTATGGCAGGCATATTCCCTACCCTGGCACACATTGGCCAGAAAACCATGCCGTTCTCTGAAGCCAGAGATTCACTTACCCTTGCCCCTGGCAACTGACATAATACAGAATACCAATCTAAAAATGCCCACATGGCACCAGGCTCCAGATACTCAAGGTTACTGCAAAAAATTATCTCTGTCCTGGAAGGAACAGGAACAAGAACTATATCTGGTCAGTTAATAGAAACCAGCAATATTCCTTCAGAGCTTAACTGAAGGACCTTTTCTGTTCAATGCTTTTGTAAATTATTTGCATGCAGCAATTGTACACACATAAAGTTTCTGCTGATGACACAAAACTGGGAGATACTGTTGACTCTTGAGGCATGAGAAGTCTTGTAGTGGGATCTTTGTATCTTGGCGCATTGGGCAGTCACCAGTGGCAGGATAAAATGCCAGATTATGCACCTAGGAAGGGTAACTCTGGACACCAATATGAGCTGGGAGGGGAGTGGCTGAAGATCAGCCCTGCAGAGCAGGATCTGGGGTTGCTGGTTCGCAGCAGACTCTCTGTGAGCCAGCAGAGTGCTCAGGCAACCAAGGGCAAACTGCATCCTGCAGAGCAGTAGAACCAGCCAGCCAAAATCAGGGATTATCTTCTGAGAAATTCCCCTTTCAACAAATTCACAGAGAATCTGATTCAAGAAAAAAATACTGTATGTTGTTTAGATGTAGATACTTGTGATGAATGGTGGTGAACCATTTATTTAAAAGGACAGTATAGAAATCATTTAGAAGTGTCAGAAATGACAATGTGTATACAGGAGCAAAATACTTAATTCTTGTAACTGTCTATAAGTTATTAGATTTCCTGGAAATAGCCTTCTGGAAGACAAAGACCTTTAAATCACAAGACTGTGTTCCTAATATTCTTCTTTTGCTGTTTATTTAGTGTCAATGTCTTAGAAGCAAATGGAAAGACATTGTAAAATCTTGATATCATTTGGTGATATCTTTCAAAGAACATTGAGTAAGACTTTTTTTATGAATAATATGATACAGAAATTCTGATCTGACTTATTGGCACTTTACTGAGAGAAATAATGGGCACTGAGAAGAGGATACTTAGGGTGATATACTGAAACTGAAATTATTTTATAATCTATGAAGTGGGTCATTGATTGCTACTGAAATATATATTTAATGAGGAAATTTCACACATGGAGAATGAATACTGGTAAAGGAGAGAATAATTTCTTTATAAAAAAACTGGTGCTAAAATTCATAAGAGCTATTAATTGACAAGGGATTCTGAGAGGCTTTTTCCATTTAGGTTTTTTAACTGTGTTTTGCCATGTGTGTGGAATGCTGACTATGAATTTTGGCTGATCTAGCAAGATAACAACATGAAAAATTACAAGGCATAACAAATAGCAAAATCAGGTACAAGATATACAACTTAAAACAATGTTGATTAGTGGTTGGACCAACAACACAGCAACATGGCAAATGACACAAATAAGCAACAGTGTAAAGAAGGAGAAATTAACATGAATTCCTGGTCAAGACAGAAATTACAAGGATAACTCTATTACAAACAGTAATTAGGGTATAAATTAGCAAAAATTAGGATCTATAAAGAAAGAAAAATATATTAGGCCTGTTTCAAAGAAAGAGATTAAGAAAAATTGAAAATTGAAAAAAAAAAAGGTTCCATAGAAACAGCTAAGTTTGGGTTTCTCCTGAAGTTGTCTTATTTCTGTGCTTCAGAAGAAGAGAATAATCCTGTCCATGTGACTGTGTCTCAGTTTGAATCGCTTCGGCAGTCAGGGAACTCCTGGAGGTTATGAAGTGCTTGGAAATGTTTTGATGGCAGTGATGGAGCATCCTGACTGCTTAACATCACATGCATTTTATAAGCATTATTGTACCTTACTAGATCTATGTCCATTTTTAAAAAGCCTGGAGATTTTCAGCCTCCGTCTTCCTCCTGTCACATAAATGTCTTAACATGTAGGGTTTTTTCTCTCCTGCTCTTTTGGGGGAATGGTAGGAAGAATAGGAAATACCTAAACAAGTAGAAATATCAATATATTATTGTCATTTAACTGTGTTGCAGTGGAATAGCTACATCCACAAATTTTGAACTAAAGCTTCAAATTGTTTGAGACTGCAATAATTTTTGTAAAAAATATGTGATTCATGGGAAGAAAATAGCAGCAGAACAAAACCCCAAATAACCCACAGTTTTTCTGCAAAATACACTTGTAGCACTGAATTTGACAGCTACTTGCACCACACTAGTCTTTTAGACTGGTAAGTATTTTACTTTGATGTCTCTTTGATATTATATATCAAAAAATCACAGAAGCATGATAATTTGTGATAGCATGATATTAAGAATTTATAAATAAAATTTAGGTACAAATATTATTTGCAATAAAATTTTAAATTGTGGTCTTAGTTTAGTTTGTCTTCTGGACAAATTAATTCAGAGTTCAACTAATTAAGTTACCTTTGGAAATTTCTCAGCTAAAAAGTTCTTTTAAAACAGTTCTTACCCTCTGGAGGGCATTAGAGCAGTTCATGTGAACAAATTTCAACTTGTTTCTTACGATAAGTGTTGCTCTGTTAGAAAAGAAATCTCTATCTTATTTTTAACATAAAGGAAATGGATGGTGCTATAGTCTGTATTTTCATTCTTTTTTATTTATTCCCTGCAAGGTGCAGTGAAAAAAAGAAAAGTGACAAAATGCTATCCATGCCATTTTTACTGTCTTCCAGGGACAAAAAAAAAAAAAAAAAAAATTGCAAGGTGTAGCTCAAGGATGTGTGGTTTTGGCTCCATTCCTTTGTTCTTAATGCTTGACCATCTCTTTACCAGCCTGTGGTTTGACTGTAGGCACACAGAGCTCCTTCATTTACCTAGTAATTCCAAGCCTATTGGGCAGGCTAGATATAACTCCCTAGTCTGCTACATTTGCAGGATGAACCTTCTTAAATTGTTTCAGGATGCAGAGTTGCCGCTTCCACCCTTATCAGAAACTTCCTTTGCTTTTTGAATTAGCGAGGAGTAAGTAATCTTTCTCTGCTTCTACTTCTTTCTTATGGCTAGAAGAAAACCACACTCTTCTTCTTTGTCTCTTTGTTTTCAGAAAGCAGATGATTTTGTTTCAGATAAGGTTTTTAGTGGATTTCTTCTGCACCTGAAATAGTATCTGGGATGTGTCTGCTCTAACAATGAAAAGTATGTCTTAAAAGTGTGCCCCTCATTGAACTATTGCTTGGTCATGATGCATTGTAGTTAAGGGTCTTAGACCTTTTATCTGTGAAATCTTGATTTTTTTTTTTGCATTTGTAGATAATCATAGATGAGGAAAAGCATCTTTGAATGGGAAAATTATGAACAAATTTCAAGTAGATCATAGGTAATCCTCACCATATCTCTGAGTAACTTACTAATTTGCTTTTGTTCAAAATTGCATCAATCCTTTACAATTGGATCATTTTAGCACCAATCTGTCTATTCTCTAAGAGAACAGACAATTTTTTACCATTGTACCTTTAGTTCTTACTACTTAAGATATATTGACTGAGTTGAGAAAGTCCCATCATATTGAAATAACTAATTTTTCACAAAAAGCCACTTTACACTCCAGCTTTATCAGATTAAACAGTTTCTACTTTAAAAGAAAGGAAGTTTTATTAAATGTTACTTTTCCTAAATCAATAGCACCAACAGTGGTAGCAAACAGACTAATTGGAAATAAGGTCCCAATTTAGCAGTAAACTAACAGTCTTTCGGACAGAGATGAGCCCATTTTTGTGTCTGAGGTAATAAAAGAGTGAAAGATAAGACAAAAAATTTGTTGTGCAGTGTTGCAAAATAAGGAGATACTTTCATAAAAAGGAAAAGAAAAAAGACAATCATGAGTATGTGAACCATCCATGAGCTGTTCATATTCTTCAGTAGGCATTATGTTTATGTTACAAAGATTGATGAACGATAACACAGATGTACCAGAATAAGGAAAAAAATTGGTTTTTCCTGTCATATAATTAAGTTAAGGCGAAGGTTATGGCACGTTTTTTACCATTATTGTGACTGGGAAATCTTCCTTTATTATTATAGGGAAATCTTCCTTTATTATTTCATCTCTAAACAACTTATAGCATAAACCCCCAATGCAAACCTGGATTTAAGGGCTAAAATTTTCATAAGATGTCTATGCTGTTTGGTTCTGATGGATTTCTTCCTAATTAAGGGAGTAGAAAATGGAATTGATTTTTCAATTGCTACCTAACTTAAATCAGGAATAAGCATCAACTTCTCTTTCTTTTTCACTAGAGCCACTATTTAATAGTTCCTGCTTTAGAACAAAGGTACCACAATCTTTCCCCAGTGTAATAGGTTGCTGTGTGCATTGCAATATAGAAAAAAAATATTGCTTATTTATTTTGTCTCAAGACAGAAATAATATTAGATTAAAAATGCATTGTATGTGCCTTCCTTCTCCAACGACCCTCTCAGCTTTATGTTAAGAAATAGTAATTTTTGACTTATAAACAAATACAGCAATGAAAACATGTAAACTCCAATTTTTCCTTTTCTTTTTCCTTTGCAATTTTTCACCTTACCTCTAGGTCTTACTGGTCTATGTAGCACCACAAGTACCTGCAGTCTGTAACCGCTGGGCATTTAATTGGTGCTTTCATCTAAACAATAGCTTTAAATCCATGCAAATTTTACATTAGGAAGCTTTTTCAACTACCTTTGGGTATGTCTTTTGTGTGAACCTGCTGTGAAAAATTTCTCTCTAAATTGTCATTAGATATTAAAATTTCATATTTGAGAAATATTATATATGTAAAAACTAAATTTTCCATAAAAGAATAGCTAATAAACATTAATCAAATTAGTCACTCAGCAGCTAACCTGGGCTTGAAGAAATTAGCTCTTCCTGAGAACATTCCAGCAATAGAATAATCAGAAAAAGAATTCATCAACACTATTTCTTCTCAAATTACCTGTGAAAGACTAGTATTTTCCAAATGAATTATTTAATTTGTGAATCAATTTGAGCAGCTGTGATTAGAAGTGGATAAAGAAGTTTTTCTTTCTCCTTGAAGTCAGAAAAGTAGGTTGTAGTGCTCTACACGTGAACATAAGAGGTGATAACAGGTGATGAGCTGTTTTATTTAGGAGGATGACCTTATTTGCCCTACTATATAGATCAAATGCATCCCTATTTCTTCAATTAAACTTCAGTCTTAGAGAGCTGTTATAATTTTTTGCTCTTGTTTTTTTTTTTTAATTTCAATGAAAATGGGTAGTTATCTCCAGGCAATTACCTTTGTGCTTCTAATATCTTTGTATCCCAAGTGTCTGTGTTGCTGAAGCTTCCATTTTTGCTTGTATAATTTGGAAGCACAAGTGGCAGAGAAAGACAGGAGAAACAGGACTTTGTGCATCAGTTTCTGTGTCCTGTGTTGGGATCTTTTAGGTGAGCTGCCAATGGGGCAGGAGGCAGCTGAGGACACATGGCTCAGGGCTGAGAAGGCAGACAAACGTGATTGGTGCTGTTAGTGTCTGCCATGACCTCCTAATCAAGAAACAGGTGAAGCTCTCTCGAAGGCGCACCCACTTCACAGGGCTTAGTCCCCACTGGTGTGGTGTAGGGACTTAAAGAGCATGGTTGCATGTCTCAAACACTGCTAAAGCAACAGAGGAACTCTGTCATGACATAAGCACAGAAGAATGGCGTTAACTCCAGTTCTGGCAGAGGGGAGGTCTGGTTAATACATCCTAGACAATGCATCCAGACAGTAATTCCCTCTGTGGTAAACTGTGTATAGAAGAAACTTCTCATAGGCATATCACTGATCAAAGACCACCCCAAGGTAAGGCACCTGTGACAACTGACCACTGAAGCCCTGCTCCTCCCCCCCCCCCAAATATGCCTCTATGGATACCTGTGTTAGCATTCAAAAACACATAATCACATGAGCAATTATATGCGGTGCTTTTTATTAAGAGCTCTGGGAACTGGGGTGGTTTCCACCCAAATCTAATTCCGACCATAAATTCGAGATTATCATGTTTTTATACTCTATTGTTACATAACTTTCATGTTAACTATTAAACTTATATTGTTCTATTGTATACATAGATTTCAGCTAAGCATAGCCCCCCCTTAAACTTCCAACATAGTTTCTCATGATTCTTTGTATGATTATATAATAATTATATTTAATTACTAAACAATCATCACATCTAACAATTGTATCATTTATCATACTGCTTACACAGGTGCAGTGATCTGAGAAAACATAAAGCCTAACACCTATCTTCAACATTTTCCAGGGTTCCACTATCACTTGGAAAACAATGTCCTACAGCAGGATGTTGAGATAAGAAAGAAGTGCTGCTATTGTCCAGGTGTTATGTCAGACCTAGGGGGAGGATGACAAAGATGGGAAGAAGAATGTATTACTGAAAATAGACAAAAAGAATAAAGAATTTACAGACCACAAAGAAAGCCAACTCATTAACTGTGTTGAAGTTACAACACAGTTACTGTGTCCAGCTGGGTAAAAGGTAATTCCGACAGGGGGATATTGTGATGCAAAGCCCACCCACCCAAGAAACTCACCAAATCAAAAGAAAAGAAAGACTGAGCATGTGGACTAATTACATCAGAAGAAAAGGAATCCTTCAGCTGTGGTGACCATGAGGTCGTGGAGCACAACTTTCTAAAAGGAAGCAGCAGGACAAAAAGCAATATCACAATTCCAGGCTGCAGAGAAGCAGACTTAGGCAGGGAACCACTTAGAAGAATCCAGTGGGAAACCTGCGTGGAGTGGAGTGATTCAGAAGAAATTTTTTGAATTCCAATGATCATGTCCTCCAAGCTGAATGTTGATCTACTCTATTCTTGATCTTGAATGGGAAAATTCAGGAGATTAAAAAAGGCAGCAGGAGGCCTGTGTAGGTGAAAAGAATCTGCTGACAAAATTCAGACAAACAAATGAGTCATATGAGAATGAGAATTAGGGTAAGATGACCCAGAAGAAATATAGGTATTGCTCAAAGATGCAGAGAGGGGCATAAGAAAGACAAACTTCATGCAACTTAGATGGGGTGAGGAATATAAAAGGCAAGAAGGGGGGCTCCTGTAGGTGTATTGGCAGCAAAAGAAAGACCAATGCACAAGAAAGTGCTGAAGGACAGCTGGACAGAAAGGAGTTCTTCAGAAAAGGATCTGAGGTCTCTTTTGAGGTCAGGAAGATGAACATGAGCCAGTAAGGTGCCCCTGCAGCAAAGACAGCCAGCAACCTCCTGTGCTGCATTAGAACCACTGCTACCAGCAAGTAGGCATCATCCTTCCCCTCTGTCCAGCACGGGTGGGGTCACTCCTGGAGTGCGGTGCCCAGTCCCAGGCTTCCCAGTACAAGAGACATGAACATGTTGAAATCAATCCAGCAGTCACAAAGGTGACAAAGGGAACAGAATAACTCTGCATGAAGACAGGCTGAGAGCTCTGGGAACTCCTCAGCTTGGAGAAAAGAAGGCTCAGAGGGAGAATTTACCCATTTGTGTAAGTACTTGAAGGATGGGCATATATAAGGCAGTGCCAGGCTTTCCTCAGGGGTTAAGGGTTAGAGGTATTAGATAAATATTGAAATATATGTAATTGCACTTAAATATGAAAGTGTTTTTCCCTGGGGCTGTTTGAACACTGGTGCAATTTGCCCAGAGAGATTGTGGAGTCTCCATCCTCGGGCGTATTTAAAACACAAACACTGTTCAAGCCAACTTAGGTGGCCTTTCTTTGACCCAGAGCTTGACTAGATGTTCTCCAGGTGGTGTGCCATCCACAGTGATGAAGGCTCTGTGTGGTTGATACATCTCAGTTCTGTGTACATGAAGTGTACATGAACATATTTGTTTATTTTTTAACCTGCACATGTATACTTGAAATACAGAAAAGCGATTTGAATTCTTTAGGCAAGAATCTCATCATGGCAATATAAAAGCCCAAAAGACTGGACTTGGACTTGGTTACTTTCCAATGCAACTTAGATTTTCACACAGTTTCTTTAAATATGCATGAAGATTAGCTGAAGAACACCTATAGAGTGTTAATAGATAGAAATGACAAAAGAATAGAGGGGCTGATAATATTGGAAGCCTATGGGGGGACAAAAAAATTTGCTTTAAATACTTAAATTTTAAATTTAAATTCTTTAAATTTGCTTTTAAAACTATTTCAGTATAGCTCAAATTAATTCAGTGAAACTACACTGATTTACTCCTGGAAGGATTTGGTCCTAGACACTGAAGTGTTTGGGAATTTTGAAATTGTACCCAAGACTAGAAATTCTGCAAAACTTTGATATTTGTATTATCACCTGTTGAACACTCTCCTCTTGGTTGCTACTTGATTCCTGCAGCTTGCTTAAACTCTCACTTCTTCTGGAGCTAGCATAACCTTCTCTATCTAAAACTCTGGTTGCAACATTAATAAGAACATAATTTTTTCCAAGGTTTTAAAATAAAATGTAAATTGACATAAATTTTCTAATCTATTAAACAACAGGAATTCATTTAATCATTTTCATTTTATTAAAAGAATCTTAGAAATGGCTCTCCATTTCTAAGAGAAAATAACTGAGAAATAAGGATTTGTTGATTCTGGAACAGATTATTACACTGCATGAACTAATGATGAGTGACTAGTGCTAGAATTAATTAATACAAGTTTTCATAAAGTTTCTGCATCATATTATCATATTACTGTCACTCTAAAACTTTTTTTCCCTTCCCAAAGTAGTATTGCAGAGCAGATTTTCTACCCATATAAATCACCGTAACCTCTATGGAGTGAGTTTGTAAATAACAGCTGAATGATCCACTTTTTTTTTTTTATATTAATTGTGTGTAGACTAGCTGTAACAGGTCAGTCTTTTCTAAACAGGTAGATATTATTTTTATTCTATTTTATTTTTTACTTCTACAAAGTGTAGACCAGAAATACGATTCTCCAAATCACTGAAAAATATTTCTAGTCATACCACACGGTACAAATTGACTAGATTGGTTTGTTTGCTGCTGTGTAACGTAACAAGGATTTGTATTTCTTATTCATTCCAATATGGATGTGATCTTTTCCGACAGTAATAATTCACACAGCCACACTTTAGAGAATATTGAACCATATTCTTTCAACTACCTAAACACATGAAATTTACACACTAATGTTTTTGTCAGATTCCTAATGTGGACTATCCCATCAGAGATCCATAGACCATGAATATTTTAGAACTCTATAAACATGGGTGATTTGAAGCAAATGAGCATGAAAAACTTTGAAACTGCAACCTCTTAAAACTCTAATGAGCAGAATATCCTTTGGATTAGTTTTATAATTTTGTAGACTGCTTCCTTTCCAATTAAGCCTACTCTGAATTTTTAAGTCTCAAACCTGTATTCTCAGATGCCATGAACTGCATCAGAGAACAACCTTCAAAATCTTGTAATTATTTGTGTATCTCATATGACTTTTTCTTTCTTAACATAAAGGGCAAGGTTCCAAGTGTGGTGGATAGCATAGAATAGTAATTGTTCCAATTTTTATTTATTTATTTAATCTATGGTTTTAAAGCAGGATGAGATAACAATTTATAAAAAGATGGAGGAGATACCTGTGAGCTAAAATATCTCACTGTGCTGTGTAACTTCTCCAAGAAAACACGTAGGAGACCTTAACTTTTATTAAATTTAATAAGAGATTTTAGCAGGCTGCTGTGATTGTTTTTATGATATTGTTCCTATGTGACTAGACACTTTTGCTTATTGAGCAATTACAAGGGAAAAGCACTGAAAGAAGAACAGGTCTCAAAATATTTCTTAGGAACTCAAGATTTAGAAGTAATTAAATTCTGATTTTTTTTTTTAATTCTAATTGATTGAAATTTTAATGATGCCAAAAAAGACTTCCAAGACTTCAGGTAAAACCAAGTTGGCTTTACTGCTCTAGAGAAGTTGACATATATGAAATTGCTTTTGTGTTAATATCTTACATTATTCTTAAACTGGTTAAAACATTTCCTCATACTATCAGGCAAACAACATGTATTTATCAATCACTTCAGGTCTTATATTTGACTTTGATAGCTTGCTTATTATGTTCATGGTAGGTCAGCATTTGGGTTTTCAGAGGTCAAACAGAGCAGTCCCCTTCTCATGTAGGGTTTAGCTCTGGTACTTCCCATGTCCATGGCATCAAGAATGGCTCCTCATTTGTCTGTCAGCAAGCAGCAGCAGTGCTTTCCTCTTCCTCATCTCCACAGACAGGTTATTTTTCTATTTTGTTTTCAACCATTGACTTTCAGGTTAGGGGAGGAGGAATACTGAGGGACATACCACTTCATATCTGTGGTATGCTTTGTATCTGCTCTGCTTAGTATCATTTTTGTTGCCCCTCGCTTCCTTCCCACATTGTATTGATGATCTCTGATAATTATAATTTGCAGGTTTTAAATGGATGAAAGAAAGAAGAGCAGCAAGATGGGATTAATAATTGTTCAAGTGTGGCAGGACTTTCTGGATGCTTTATGGCAGTGAAAAGATTTTAATAGTTGTCTATTTAAATATCTCACTGTTGTCTTTAATAACCTTGTTTGCATTGGGAAGGAAAGAAACCAGGCATATCTTTTATGAAAGAGGCTACAACTTTTATAAGTAATGAGAGACTGGAAAGTGAATAAATCCTCCAATTTTAAGTGACATTATCAAATATGTCACGCAGATGTTGTGGTAATCCTTTGGTAAACCAAAGAGAGAGAAATCTTTTAAATTATGGATGTGCTCTTTGATCTGTTGAAGACCATTGTAAGGATCTGCAAGGTTACTGGGCCACACATCTCTTGCAGAAACAATCAAGCAAGCACCAACTTTATCCTTGTGCAAATTTTTATATATTCTGCTTGTTACTCCAGCATGTTTCTATTCTGTTTATGGATTCTGCTGCTCAAAAGAACTGAACAAACATAAGGGACAGAGGGAGTAGCTCAAAGACTGCTTTCTCACTGGAAATTTGTCTCCTCTTAGAAGGCTATCCATTCCAACCATGAGCCATTTCCACTGTATTTCACACTCCCAACCCTTCCCACAACCACTTCTTCTTTTCCAGGGCCAGAAGGCTGCCAGTATCACTGAGATCAGCCCCATCTTTTCTCAGCTGTAACAGTGAAATAAGCTGAAGCAATATCAGAGCTGTTCCCATTCCACCAGCCTGATATTTCTTATTGACAAAGTACATCTTCACAGAGCCATCTTCAAATAGCCTACAAAACTTTGTAGGCTTTAGATGCATATTTTATTATAGACTTTGTTAAGTAAAATTCTTTCAAAAAAAAAGTATGCATTATCTTAAAACTTGCATCTAGCAATATCTCCATCAGCATAGCTTTTTCTGGAAGCACTTATTGATGGAAAAAATTTATAAGTTTCATCTAGAAGCACATCAGGATCTTGATAATCTGAGATCTGTCCCCAGTCCCAAAATAATTTGACAAGTGACACATAGATGTCTCTATTTATTAACATATATAATGCAAGTGATAGGGGAAATAAGCTCTCTGCTGTTGTAGAACTGCACTGTAGAAGTCATATTTTGCTGGGAAAATTTCTTAATTATGATTTGGAGGGAAAGAAGAAGCTCCAGAGTGATCAGGAGGACATGATAACATTGGAGGTTCAGTTGTTTGGCCTCCAACTTGGTTTTCTTGAAGGTGAGTGAAAGTAAAAAAATCCTTGGTTTGATAAGGTCTGAATATTGTGCCTTGTCTTCTACTGCAGTTTGAAATCCTGCAAGAAGTATTTTCAGGCTAGCCTTGCTGTTTGAACTCTGGACAGCTCAAGCCATTTGCAATTATTTTCCATCACAATCTACAAATGACAGATTATAGAAGGGAAAAAAGTTACTGCACAACAGTATCCGCAGACAAGGGAAAGAGAAGTGAAACCTAAACGACCATGAGCTTCTAACAATCACTCCTAACATTAGATTTTTGCACTTAAATTTTCCAGATTTTCATTTTACAAAGAAACATATACCTAAATACAGCAGTGTATTCATTCTTTGTGAGCTGGAAGATTTACAGGTGTTTTGGTAAAGCAAATACAAATGTCATGACCTGAGTAAAAAAAGAAAATAGATAGAGTGAAACACTCAATATGAAAAGTTTTTTACTAATTCATATTTGAACTTGAACTTGTAAAGAAGGTTTTTGTGTTAAATATTTTTTTCTGTATTCACTAGCAATTTATGTGTATACAAAAGTATTTTTGTAAAAAGAATAAGGATTTCAAAAGAAAAATATGCTAATTTTGTAAGGAAAACAATAATTTGAAGCAGAATGGTTTAGTGTGCAAGTAGTATATTACTATAGAAATATAAATTTAATGGTTTTTTACAATTCTTTCTGGATTAATTACAGATTGATTCTGGTTTGTTGTTTTTGTTTTCTTTTTCTTTTCTTTACAATTATGTTCAGTAAGAAATGCATTGAAATTTTAACTGTGAAAACCATTATTTTACATATGTCTTTGAATTTTTGGCATACTTGTAGATCTATGAAGGAAAAATCCTATACTATTAGAAACCCTCTATTATTAGAAAGACTACACTATTACTTCTTCAGATAATTAGAACAATCAGAACTTCCTTCCCCTATCACTTTCACACTTTCTTCAGTTAAATCATAACAAATAGGTTATTCTTACTGGTTTATTATCTTATACAACAATATCAATTTGACAACAGACCTACAACAGAAACTATATATTTTCTCAAACCATTTGCTTGTGTTGTTGGTTTCAACAGTAAATTACACAAACTTTCAGACTGAACTCCTATTTAAGCATAGGCAGATAAAGAGCTATCTATGCTCACTAAAATTTGTTCCTATTTTATCTTTGTTTTATCTTGTACTTTCAGACTGATCTCCTATTTAAGCATAGCTGGCTAAAGAACTATCTATGCTCACTAAAAATTGTTCCTATTTTGTCTTATATTTTAGAAAAACTGCTAATTCTAGAAGCTGGAAGTCTGGAAATGCATTTTCAAAATAAGTCTCTTACTCAGCTCTGACAGTTCTCTGAAGGTGACAAAGAATCTGATCACCTCAAAAATGAGGCTGGCAGGCTTAGTTGTGCTAGAATGTAGACTGTCTTTTAAGTGCATCCTTCAAAAGTATTTTTCCAGGCATGCATGCTGTCATGTACCTCTTTGATTTCACTAGAGATTGACACTTTTGAGCCTTCTTTTCAGGAGGAGAATGCCCTCACTATAATTCTCCCCACCCCTCTCATAAGAGTTGTGCCCTTCATCAGTTTCGTTACTCTTCTTTGGACATGCATCAGCACCTCAATATCTTTTCAATGCAGCAGTTCATTGCCTCTTATATGTCCCTGGACAGATGGAGTTTTGATCTATCTCAAAAAATCAGTTAACTAAGATGTTTATTTCAATCCAGTTGGAAGAAATGAAAGGAAAAACACTCGGAATATTCCTTTAAGTATTAATTAAATATATTACTTGTTGTATAAAAATATTTAAGTAGATTATATGTGGGTCTTCTCAGACTAAGTGTGCTATCAACATTTAGCAACATTTGTTGTAATTACCTGTGCTTTAATAACTGATACTTAATTTTCAGTGAGTGGTGTTAATGGTCTTTTTTTTGTCTGGTACACAGCAAAACAACATTCCCAAACAACTCTTAGGCCTATGAAGGCAGTAAATTGCAATATGAACAAAGAGAGCAGGTATGGCATCCATCTTATC
>VZSJ01001700.1:724616-758975 GCA_013398405.1 Pheucticus melanocephalus | reverse complement strand
CTTTCTTTCTTTCTTTCTTTCTTTCTTTCTTTCTTTCTTTCTTTCTTTCTTTTTCTTTCATAAAAAAAAGAAAGAAAGAAGGAATTTTAAAACAAGAAAAATCCTATAACAAAAATGCAATATGGAAATGTTTATATAGTCTATACTCATTAATTTTGTTCTAGTTTCAGCCTTCTTTCAGGTTAACTTATGAAGAGAAGCCATTAGCTCTACTTCAAAGCACCTCAATAATGAACATTGGTAAACTTAAGTAGGGCAGAAAAGATGTAAAGTTGAAGATAAAAAATATAAATGTTTAGAAATTTCCTGCATTTCTCATGGAACAGATCATATCTAACAATATTCACTGAAGAGGTAAATGCTACTTCAAACTGGTAGGCTCTCACTTGCAGAATTCCAGGATTCTGGGAAATTCCAGAATTCAATAAAATGTGAATGTTGAACATGAATTGGAAAAGAATAATTACCTTAATATTTCCAGCATGTAGTGACTCTATTGAAATGTAAAATTATGCAATGCTCATGATCTAGTGTAGAAGGAAACATATATCCACTTATATGATTTAGTTTAACAAATCTCATGTCCTTTATTATTCCTAAACAATCTGGAAAGTTTGGATAATACCTTCAGATGTATTGTAATAACCTTGTAAAAGACATCTAGAGCTCTTTAAGGGCATATCTTAACTGAATTAAAATAAAATAACAGAAGAACAACTCACAGAAAACAGAAGATAAATTTGTTATTTCTAACGTAACAATTGCTGCTCTTTTCTCCTCTTTTATTGGAGGTCAGCATTGATGAAGGTCATTGATACCTCTGCCCTTAAATCTGAGTCATGAAAGTTTACCTAGAGTTGCATCAGTCTTATATTTAATCTTGAAATTTGAAACTAAATACAAAAGCACATTCCTCTTTTCTCACATTTGAATCTTTAAAGAAAGGGTGTTCCTGGAGCACAGACAGGAAGAAATATTGTGTTGCTGCAAGGCTTACTCTTTCATGGTTTATGTTTTACATAAGGTTAGACTAGATCAGGATAACTCTTTGTTCTTCTCTTAGAATCTATCAGTCTTGAAATTTTTCCCCAAAGTACATATGTATGACATGTCATTATCGATTATTAATACTTTACTCTTGATAACAGAAAAAAACTAACCAGAAAACTGAAAAAAAAACCAAAAAGCCCCCCAAAAAATAAAAACAAACTGTAAAGGAGTCTGCTTTGTGCAAAACTTTACCTTTTCTTCCAAGGAAGATTTTCAAGTGATTCACAAAAGATTCACTGTTTTGATGATAAAATTGAAGACCTAGAAAACAGGTCATGATGTTCACATCTTAAGAATTACAGCTATTACAGAAGAAAGCAAAAGTGAAAAATGGTTGAATTTATAACCACTCTCATAATCAGAGTAATCAGGGGATGCTTTTTCCCACACAAATTGGAAATGATATCACCACATGGAGTCATTAATCTGAGAACAGGGCAAACTCTGTGTTGTTTCTATAAAAATGATGTCATTTGCAAAAAAGGTTAAAAAGTTCCTCGTACACCAAGGAAAATGTAGAATTAATCTCCAGTATTTTTATTGCAGTTTCATAAACAAAAACTTAGAGTGAACACAAAGGAAATCTCCTGGAGAAAGTGCATACTTTTTCTTTAATTACAGAAAAAAAAAGAGAGATTTAGCCTGAAGAGGAATCTACATGCAACATATACATGTAAATTCTAGGTGAGGAGCAAGAGAAGAAAAACCAAAAATTTTGCTCAGTGAAAGATACCTTTCTACTGGTATCTATTCCTTCACATACATAGAGGTACAATGCTGAAGATAAGTTCTGTTTGGCAGAACTAGTTCCAGGGTGTGTGGTAAAGTGGTATCATTTGTACCTGGTTCTCTGACAGGGCTTTTTTTTTTAACAAGGAAGCAAAACATGAGATGGCAACTTCACAGAAAAAAAACATACTCACAAAATCATAGAATATGCTGAGTTGGAAGGGTCCCTTCAGGATGACCAAGCTTAGCTTGTACCATAACCAGTCCAACACGTCATCCCTATTTCTAAACTGAATGTTTACTCATTAAATATGTAATATGCTCATGTACCACGTGATCTCAGGAGGTGATGCATTAAGTTTTATCTTTCATATTTTCTAGTTTCTCTGAATTTCATATAAAGTGTTAGTAAGTTCTCTTCACAGTCCAGTTAGACAAAACAATCCTTTTCCAGCCAAGAACCAAGGACGCTGCTGCAGCTTCAGGCCCAAAAGGTATAAACAACAGCAAATCGAGGAGAGCAATCTGGGAGGATGGGACTTCATAACATGAAACTGTAATTAGACAATTAACCCAATATGTAAATGGACCAAAACTTATAAAAGTGTAAAAACTTGTGACTGATCTTCCATCTTGTGTCCATCTTGGATGTAGCTCTGGCTGGGCTCTTGTACTGCCCAAGATGTATCCTTTGAAGGCCTTTTAATAAATGCCTACATTAGTCTTTTAACTCTGTCTAGCCTCTCTTTCAGGTAGTCTCCCTATGCATCAGAAGCAGGCATTATTTCATTTTTATAGCAGTCGTGTAGCATAGGAGACCTGCAATAGATGTGGATGACATTATTAAAACAGGTGTTTTGCTTTGGTTTAATTTCCAGAGTTCATAACCTAATTATGTTTCCTCCAGTCGTTAGCTAAAAATAAACCTGTGTATTTTTGAAATTTAAGCTTTGAGTGCTAAAAGTCTAGGTATCACCTGCAACCTGTTGAGTAAACCTGGAAAATATAAAGCACATCTTTTCCCTCAGTTTGATCATTCGTATACTATCTTCAGATGTTCTTTCGAACACTTTAAAAAAAAGTCACCATTATTTATTTATCATTTAAGAATTCCCATCCTTTATTTGATTCAGAGAGTAGCACAGTGAAAAAGGATGGGAAAAGGCTGAGATAGTTACTGCCTACTTTTCCTGTCTTTAATAGCAAGATCGGAGAAAAACGAAGCCCTCATAATTTGGGAGGGAATGGTCAGTGTACAGTGTGCTTGCCACCTAGACAAACACAAGTCTGTAGGATTGGATGGGATCCACCTGAGGGTACTGAGGTACCTTCTCAAGCTATTTTCAACCATTTACCCCAGATGAGATCAGCAAATGTGGAGGCTCATCTGTAAGAAGGATCAGAAGATCCAGACTTGTCAGCCTGACTTCTCCTGATGCCATAGAAGGTCATGGAGTACATCATCTTGAGGGCCATCATGAGATATGTGCAGGACAACCAGGGAATTAGGCCTAGCCAGTATGGAATTATGGAAGGTAGATCCTGCTTGATCAATCTCATGCCCTATAACCATATGATCTGCTTTTTTGGATCAGCCGGGGAAAGGCTGTGGATGTTACCTACCTAGACTTTAGTAAAGCCTTTGAGAGTTTCTCACAGAATCCTTCTGGAGCAATTTATGGCTGCTTATGGCTTGGACAGGTGAACACTTGCTGGGTTAAAAACTGACTGGATGTCCTGGCCCAGAGAGCAGTGATGAGGGGTGTCACAGCTAGCTCAGTCACAAGGGAGGCTCCCCATGGCTAAGTACTGTGGCCAGTTCTGGTTAACAATTTTGTTTATGATCTGCACAAAGGAATTGAGTGCATCTTCAGTCCTTTTGTAGGCATCACCAAGCCGAGAAGGAGCAAAGCTTCTTTCCATTTCCTCTTGGTCACTACATTTAGCTTATTTCCACTGTGTAAAATGAGGGAAATGAATGTAGCATTTCATTGTATTCTGTCTGATAATCTTTGAAATGATACTCGGGTTGTGTTCCTACAATTGCCACAGGACCCTTG
Organism: Pheucticus melanocephalus; assembly: GCA_013398405.1. Lineage (NCBI taxonomy): Eukaryota > Metazoa > Chordata > Aves > Passeriformes > Cardinalidae > Pheucticus > Pheucticus melanocephalus. The sequence goes on along the minus strand of VZSJ01001700.1, from coordinate 755,136 downwards.
TTCTATTTCAAATGTCTGAAATGTACTTCTGCCTTATTAGCAATAATAATAAAAACAATGTAAAATCAGTATTTTTTGAGCATTTCCCCAGGAATCAAATCAGTGACTGCAATTATTTTAATCCTTCTAAAATTAAAATATATTCCTTACCATTCTTTCTTCATTTATTAAAAGAACTTAAAAAAAACCCCAAAAACATTTACTGTTCATCATTAAAACAAACACAAAAGTACTTGGTGAAACATTATCATATAAATTAATATTAATAAAATTGTATTCTCAGTTGATAACCCTTCAGTTCAGTAACCAAAACGTCAGATATCCATGTTGATTAAAAAAATTAAAAAGCCACGGAAACTACATTATAGCCTTAATTTTTCCTGACTTTGTATTGTCAAAGGAATTACTTTTGTAGTCCATTCATGCTAAGATCAAGAAAACAAGAGGTCATTTAAAAGAAATTATAGTCCATAGCCTTCTCAAAAGGGTATTTCCCCTTTAACAGGTCACCCCTTTACAAAAATATGGAGAATAAATTGTATCTCAAGTAGGTATGACGTCTCCTAAGGCTTTTAAAAGCTGTCCTTTTCCTACCTTCAAGCACATTCAAAGGTCTCAATACTCCAAGCATAGCAATACTGATAGCTAGGCAAGCTCAGCTGTTTTACAGTTTATGTGACAAAACAAAAGCATTTTATTTTGCAGCAGTAAATAAGCATGCATCCACACAAGTGGAAATGGTCTCGGTGAATCCAAATGCTTGCCTGAAATACAGGAGTTTAACTTCAGAAAATAAACCCATTTAATGACAATTTTAATAAAAATACATTTGTTATTTACATTGTTGGCTCAGTGATTTGTTCCAGCTTTTGATTTCATATATTTTCAGGGTATTCTCAAAATAGTAAGAAAAAACCACAAAAAACGTTACCATGAATTTTAATTAAGCTTTTATATGTGGCCAACAATGACAGACTAGGTTTTTTATAGATGTAGTCTGTGAAGCAATGTACAACAGCTGTAATTAATTTTCTAAGATAATGATGTAACCTAGGTTTCAAAACATTGTATTTTTTTTAAATAATGCATCAGATCTTTTTAAAAAAACCTTCAGTTTTCCTGTGTGGCAACTTTGTCCTGAAGTTTCTTTTTAAGTGAAGATAAGGTGGACATAAATTACTCTTTGCATGAAACTTCCTATGATTTCCGGTCTAATTTGTAAGACAATAACAAAAGTGATTAATTAGTGCCTTCTAACATAAGTATGAAATTATGAAAAGTTTCTTTCATATGCAGAACAAAGTACACTGATTACCATATTCAATAGTCTCTCAAATCTTACAAATATAAAAATGAAGAGCTTTGCTTAGTATAGAGTTGAAAAAGACAAAGCTTCCAATTGGTGGCTCAGTTTTCCAATTTCAAAGAAATTTAGACATAATTCAAAGTCCCTTCTACAAAAAAATTACTATGAGAAAATTGCTCCTACAGAAGGAAGACTCTCTGTTGACTTTTATTCACTCGTTGTTTGCACTGTTACCTCCCCCTTTTTTTTTTCTGTTGGCTTTACTTCTCTTTAGTTTGCTACACTTTTATCCTCCCTGTTTTCCCACCCCTCTTCTACTCAGTAAAAACTGAGGAGTAAGAAGGAAAGGTAGGAGGGGCTGTTAAAGTTAAACAAATCTATTTTCAAGTCATCACCCCCAAGCATCCTGTTATGTCTCTGGTGGCAGGGAACCTCCAACTGTTCCAGACGGGATTTTGGATGCTTCTCACCTTCCCATCAGTTTGTCCCTCAGCCCAGTCAGAACATCTGGGTCACACTAGCCAAGACTTTACAGCAAGACAATCTCTGTCTGTCCATGGGCAGCATGGGCAACCCATTGTCCACATGTCTGGTAGGGATTCCCTTGGTAGCAGATGACTGGCCTGTCACTAACTCTGATCTCCTCTGCACCACAGGCAAGAGGTAGGCACTTGTGATGAATGGACAAAGATCCTGAAAGATGGTATAGAGGAACCCCAAGAACTGGACTTGCTGGGGTCCTCCAAGGCAACATATTGTGTCAAGTTTTACTTCAGATGACCAAGTCAACATTGGCCCGAAATTGATGCAGCAAAAAACATATACAGAAAAGACATATCACCAATTAACAAAGGCTATAATAATCTAACTTGGTGCAATTACACCACTCACATACTCTCTGTGTCCTCAATCCATCCCAAAGTGTTGCTTCAGGAAGTGTTTTTTATCTGTGGTGGCCGAGCGTGGGCTGGGATCCCTTCACATCTCCAGGGGCGGTCCCTATAGTCTTGCCAGGCTTTCTATCCTCACTCCAAACATTACATTATTACATAATTGGAAACAAAAAACCAAATCCGCACGCCAAAAGAGGTCCTATTCAGAATTCAATGAAAACTGTGATAGCCAAGTTCATAATTGGAACAAAGCAAAGAGAGTTGCAGTTTCACTTTTCTGACCTCGGGTGGCCGCAGCTAAGGCTCTCGTTGAGCTTTGTCACCTGCAGTGTTGGCTTAGTAAGCAGGCAAATGCTACCTTCACTGCCCTCAGTGACCTGCTTAGTGACACTGAGGCTACCAGACATGTAACATTGCAAAACAGCGCTGCCATACACTTCCAACTGCTTGCCCATGGACATGGCTGCCAAGACTTTGAAGGGATATGCTGCCTCAGCATGTCCTCACACTCAGAATCCATCCACACAAGCATCCACAAGCTAAGGGAGCAAATAAAGGACTTAAAGGTGGAAAAATACCCAGACTGGATCAATGAACTTTTCGGACAGTGGGGTTTCACAGGATGTGTTACATATTTTGTGGAAGGAGTTTTTTGGATTGTAATAATTGTTTTTATTGTCTTAGTCATGTTTCCCTGTTGGGTTAAGTGTATGCAGAAGTCCATGGAGGAGGTCTTAGTAAGAAAAAAAAGGGGAGTTGTAGAAGCCCATGACCTCTCTTCTCTTGGTCAGTCCCCAAGACCCCAGCCCTGGAAACAGCAGTAACTACTTACCATAGAGCCCTCCTGTGGGGAAAAACACACTCCCCCATGGACCTTTTGTGTCACAATTTCCTCTGGTTTCTCCTTCCCCTGTCCCCTGACTGGCCTGGCATCCCTGTGGACACCCCCCTTCCCCTGGAGAACAAACGCTTCTGCCCAGCCTTTAGCTTCTCTCCCCAGCCCTTCCCCTTCTTAAGCTGCATGGTTCACGTGGTTCACCCTCTTTCTGGCTGGATTTCCCTTCAGCTGCTGTGTTACTCTGCTGGAATAAAACCTTGCAAAAGAGCCTTTCTTGCCTCTGTTGCTGAGGCAGTTGCGGTGAGCGCTGAGTGGAGGTTGGACTGCGTTGCCTGAATGTTAACCCAGCTTGCTTTTCAACAAGGGAGGTTTACTGGGGACAAGAAATAGGCATTAGCATCTACCATTCCAACACCCCCATTTTTATTATCCTTACTTTAATTTTGTATATACATATGGTGGTGTGTGTCTTCCCCATGGTTATGTTGTAACTACCAATGGAGGTTGTGGTGGCCCTGTCCAGGTTAATCTACACTTTGGGGGATGGAAGGCAATATGGTAGTCAAGCACTGTTTCTAAGGGTGCCCCACATGTCATGTTAATGAGCATTTGCTCATTGGCTCTATCAATCATCTCACTAAACAGCAGACATCCCAGACCCCATTGTGCTCCCCTTATCACAGCTGGCTCCCTTGAGTAGGGTCAAGGTTGCCTCTCAAAGTTGCCTACCAAGTTTGAAAGATTCCTTTCCACAACATATTGGTCAGTGATGATTTACATTCTAGTCTTTGAAATATTAGGTGGCCAATATAAAGGATTGATTGCACGTACATAATTCTTTTAATGAATGACATTGACCAAGCCTGGGATTTGGCATGGAACCAACCATCCCTAGAGCCCTATGCGAGAAAGAGTTTAGAAAGCAGACCTTTCAAAAAGCAGTCCTTTCTGAAGCTCACAACTCAGTGAGAGGGTGTCCCTGACAGTTTGCCTGTCCTTGTCTTCTCTGCAGTAACTGAATGAAGTGTACATTGAACTGAATCCTATTAAAATACTGTGGCATTTACCATTGAGTTTTTAAAACTCATTATAGTGGTAAAAGTTACTTCCCTCTTACAAATGAAGCACAGAACTCTATCCATTACAGTATATCACCATTCCTTTTCTAAATTTCTTTTTATTCCATCTACATAAATCATAAATTTTCCAATAGCTGACAAAACTGACAGCACATGGGTCTTTCAAGTACATTGAAGGTCCTCTTCTGGGCAGGTGTCTGTTAAGAAAACATTTTTCATTAATGCCTTGGGCCATGCTTGAAAGGCAGTCAGGACAAACTATAAATGAAATTTCAGGCTAGTTACTGTGATGCCAGATGAAAAACATGCAATTTCATCTCTGCCAACATTGTTTCATTGCATAGATTGCACATATTTTATGATTTGACATCCGAATATATATTTAGATAGATAATGAAAGAGCACTGTCTGTGTTAGCAGCAGAGATGGCATTGGTGACCATTTCCATTGACAGGGCAGAGCGCTCCAACGTGGCACTTCTCTGTGGTCACAAACACTAGGAAACATTTGTACAACACACAAAAAAGAAGAGGAAAAATCAACATGAGGGCATCCTATCTTCTCATCCATTTCTGTGCAATTGGCTTTGATATCTTTCAGAATTCATTTTTCTCTCCTGTGGACAGATTTCCCATTTGCTTTGTTATGAAAAAAATATTACTCCATTGCTAGTTTTTTTTCTTATAAGTCTTTTCATCCTATGGATGCCACCCTGTCTTCAGAAATTAGTCTGAGCCTATCAAAGACTTTGGTGCTACTGTTTCCCCAGTCACAAATTTGAAGTAAAACTGTAATTGTTTTGGAGAAAGCTGAAAGTGAATATACCAGATTTTATTCCTCATTACCTCCTGTTACTCCATAAAAGCTAAGTGTGCAGTTAACAGAGATTTTCAGAATAAATAAAGCTAAATAAAATACAATAAAAATTTTTAAAAGTCAAAATAATATTTTTAAATTCCATCATTAATATAACAAAGCAATTACCTGTTCTACTTTGCTTACATGCAAGGTTTGGAGTGCTTATCACCTTGCCTGGAAGCCATAGAGAACTATCCAAGGCATCATGAAGCCTCCTGACCTGCAACACATACCTTAGGGTGAGTCAAGTACCTCTCTCTGTAATATGCTGAATAACAGTGATTATATAGACACATCCAGCTTGACTGATCAGGATATACAAATAACCTTTAGGTACTGCTGGAGAAGAACACGGAACAGGGTCACACAGCAGGCTTATTTGTTTTTTTTTTTTTACATCCAATACCCTCCCACAAATCAGGGACTTGTGGAAGCTTTCCAGTTTGCCAAAACCAGCACTAGAACAGTTGGATTAGATGATAAGTTTATGTCTCTTCAAACTGAGTTATTCTTTTCTATGCTATTCTATTATATGAGAACAGAGAGTGTCATTTCCTAGGGACAAACTGGGGAATGCCCCCTGGGAACACAACAGTAGCCTTGATAAAACATTGTGAAACAAAGTGATGTCACTGACAACTCTTTGACAAAAGGGACTTCTGTCCAGCTTTGGATAGTTGAGGGATGCATTCACAAAACTGGAATGGCTCAAGGTACAGCGAATGAAAGCAGTAATTTACAGAAAAATGAATAATCAGGAAAATGGACTAATATGGGTTCTCAAAGTCTTTTTTTTCTGCTTGCAAAAATCTAAAGTTTCATCTTGCATATTTCTATAATGCTCTTTTGAAACACTACTTTGATGATATATTTTTGGGGTTCAAGAAATTGCATGGAGTCTGTAATGCCCTGGTGCCTAGCACAATGTCTCTGAAATACCCACCCACACACACACATCAGCCATTTATTCTGAGGCACTACACTGAAGGTCAGCCACCAACAATTTAAACCCAAATGCTAGAATGTTAGTTCCCTTACATGTTCCTTTGATCTTTGCTGCTTTTTTTTTTTTTAAAGTCTCCTAGAGAGTGTACAAATGCAGTAGTGTATCTTTTTGGACACTTTTATTTTATTTTTGTTCTGCAAAATCCTTGATATTTCAGCAACCTCTGACTTTTCATGTTGTTGCTTACTTATCCAGATATCAAGACCTCATCAGTGCATTACTGCATTGTTTGCACTAACTGATAAGTTTTCCCGTGGTCTGCATTATCTTCTGAAAATACCCTACATTATTTGTTTTGGGGAATTCCTGTATCTCTATATGGCCATTTGCCAAATGTATTGGTCCTTAATAACGCAGAATCACAAATTTCTCCGAGAGATTTACATAAAGCATAATGTAAAGATTTGTTTCAGAAATCAAAAAGCTGTTCCAAACCTGCAAAGAATTATTGTCAGCAGCAAAATACTTTGTTAGTCTCAGTTTAAAATCAGATGTTTTGCCCATATATATATTCCTTTTATACATATATATACTTACATAAATATACACACACACATATATATATATTTCATTTTGTATTTCCTTGATTTTCACCACTGTCATATCATACCAAAAGAAGCTAGAACATGTCAAAAGCTCAGCTGCCACCACTGCCCCATGTCAAATTACAGCTAATGCAGCAGGCCTAAATAAGTAATTCTGAATCAAGATCAGGTACATGAAATGCCTGTAGGCAGAGCAGTCTTCAGAATGACGAATCACTGTCTCAGACCTAAAGTTAAAAAATGCTGTGACAGTCAGAGCAGATTGAAATAGAAGAAGCTTAAACTGTAGTATAGAAAATCCACAGGATGAAATCAAGTAGATGATGCTGGGATCTGGCTGTCAAGTATTTCAAAAGAAATGTTTCATAAGGACTATTTGGTGACATTGAAAATATTTAATGGTTTATTCTTAAGAAAATATTACTGGCAAGGAGAAGGGGAAGGAGCTGTAGCTCCCTAAAAGCTGTTAAAGACCAGCCATTAATTTGTGTTAAATATCTGAAAAATCTAAAACATCATGATTATGAGACATGGCTTTGTAATGCTGTGGGTTTTATTAAATTGCTTTCAAGATTTAACATTGCTTTATACATTTACAGTGGTCTTTATGAATGCACTTCATCTGACATAACACATTTGTGAAGGCTTTCGTTATTATTCTCTTTATGCTAATACATTATTATACATAGGATAAGAGAAAGTGCTTAAAACACAGAGAAATCTCAAAAATTTCCAGATTCTCACTATAATTAGCTCTGTTTGACAATGTCTCTGAGGCTTTAACTATACAGAAAGGAAGTCCTTCACCTGAACATTGAAAAAAGATAATGCATTAAAGCCTTGCAGCATATGTTTGCCATAGGTATTCTCTTAAAGAACCTTCAGCAAGGACCTCTGAAAGACAGATTCCTGTTGTTTTTATTTTCTCTTTTCTAACAAACATTTTCTTAACGCAGAATAAATTGCTCCTCTCTTGCTCAAGAAAGACCCCCCAAAGTTTAAACTTTCCACTGTCCTTACTCACCTACTCTATACTTTGTATATTTTTCCAAAGAAACAGACACAGCCGCATAGAAAACACGACTAAGGCAGCAGTGTATAACGGTGTGTCAATCAGACTTCAGGAGAAGTCTGCAACCTGAATGCATGACGGAAATTTCTTCAGAAAGCAGTGAAGCTTTATGACTATAGTTGCCTGTTGCATTGCAGTGGCTTGCATCACTCAGTGAGTGAAAGATCCCAGCAGCTTTACCTGCTTCATGCATCTTAAGGCTGCCCAGCACAGAAGTAACTGTCTCCTGCTTGAAAGGTAAGGGCCTTCACAAAGATACAAATGAAAATGCAGATGTCAGTTTCAGTATACAGAAGGATCCACAGCAATTGGAACGGTCTGTGTCTGTACTGAGTGCTAAATCACAGACTTAAAATAAAACAAGAACAAAATACACCTGAATGCAGCAAGTAGTCTTTGGGCAAGGCAAGGCAAGAAGTCTGCTCCAGCTCTGCTGAGACAAATGATTTGTACAAAGACAAGCAGGACTAGGGTGTCTGGGTGTTGAACTTGGGCCTTCTCCTGATTCCTTTGGAGCATGTGAGGTATCTGTACCCTCTATGAAGGGTCAGACTTTCTCCTGCATATCTATTCACAACTTTCAGCAGCGTATCTGCTTGCCTAAAATAAGTTAGTAAAGAAAAGAGTTAGTCCAAAGAAAAGTGGTGTCACATTCTAATTATATTGTACTCTCTAGAATCAAACACTGAAAATAAGTTATCAGAACCTTGTCATAATGAAGGTTATATAAAAATAATTTTTGCCGTTTCAGTGCTACACATACTACCTTAATCCTTGACCAACTCACATTGTGAGAAACAACAGAAAAAGAGTGTAAAGTAATTTCTGTACATTTTGTGTTTCTGAAAGCAAGTCACTATTATTTGTAAATAACCTGAAACAATTCCATAGATATGGTGATGTACTGTGATATCTGAGCTGGATTTTATATAATCTCCACGATATGAAATCATGCTCCGTAATAGCAACCCTTTTTCAGCTGAGAATAGAGGCTGAGCACAACTGTGAAGCAAAATATGGGATAAATCCTCATACTGGGAGTTAGAAATAAGTTATAACACAGCTCAGGTAATTTGAAATGAGCTGGTAAGATTCACTCTTCTGGTTTGGTGGTGGTTTTTTCTTTGTTTATTTGTCTGAAAATTTAACAGGTGAAACGGCACAAAATTAATGTCATTCTTGAGAATGATTTGCTTAGAAAATCTTGTAGAATATCTGCAGGAATTAGACAGCTACTATACTGCAAAACAGTAGAAAGTGAAATTTCAACATCGTATGAGAGCTTAACACAGTGTAGTACCCCATGAACTCTCTTCTCTTGGTCAGTCCCCAAGACCCCAAGCTTGGAAACAGCAGTAACTACTTACTGTAGAGTTAGCTCTCCTGCAGGGAAAAACAGGCTCCCAAATGGACCTTTTGCATCACAACTTCCTCTGGTTTCTCCTTCCCCTGTCCCCTGACTGGCCTGGCATCCCTGTGGACACCCCCCTTCCCCTGGAGGCCAGTTAGTCCCCTCTGCCCTGCCCTTAGCTCCACTCCCCAGCCCTTCCCCTTCCTAAGCTGCCTGCTCCACCTGGTTCACCCTCTTTCTGGCTGTGTTTCCTTTCAGCTGCTCTGGTACTCCACTGGAGTTAAACCTTGCAAAAGAGCCTTTCCTGCCTCTGTCGCTGAGCCAGTTGTGCTGAGTGTTGAGTGGGGGTTTGACTGCATTGCCTGAACGTTAACTCCGCTTGCTTTTTGGCAGGAGAGTTTGTTGGGGACAGGAATTGGGACATCAGCACCTACTATTCTAACACCCACATTTTTAACAAAGTACTTATTTGCTAATATCTGTCAAAGGCTTTACAGTTTGTGTTATTCCCTGCATACGTAACTGTTCATGTTCTGTACTGTGATGGTCACATTAATAATAATCCTCTTACCACTAAGGAAATTTCTAATGTACTTGTCATTACTACCTACCAGCTAATATTCAGAAGCCTTTGTATGGAAAAAAAACTTGTGTTTTTTCTGTTATCACTCTCTGAATCATATACAAGATCAGCGATTTACTTCAAGTCACAAATTTTTCTCTTTGCTTTCTGGTCTGTCTGAAAGTCTTTTGCCTCTTGCTTGCCAGCTGCTTGATATACTGTCAAAACAAAAGTAAAAACAAAAAACATTCCAAACTAGCTGATTAAAACCAAACACCTCTAGCATATTCAAGTTTTATAAAAAGCTTACTGCTAAGTTCTGTATTTCATCCTCAGAACATCATATTTTGAGCTATCTCCACATACAGTGATCGAATATCCAGTGTAATGCAATTTATTGTACCACAAACCCAGCAGGTACTATAGACACAAAGCAGAGTGGTGAAAAACTGGTAAAAACACTAGAGAGATGTCTGTGTGCAAACCAGAATAAGCACATTGAGCTGTTTGAACAAGGATAAACTCCTCGCTTTGGAAAGCAACTTTTATTTTCAATAACATACTAAGACCTCATTTCACTGCCAGGAGTGACTGACATGTTTTGGTAGGATTTGCAAATACAGATGTTCTTGCAAAAGTTCCCAACAGAATTTACATACCAAATAAGTGCCATTACTTTGCTGACATCTTTCACATCAAGTACCCAAAAGAAACCATATGAATGTGGAGTGATTTTTCTTTGTGCCACGAATCAGAATACCTGTTCTGTTCACACTTCTATACACAAAACTTCAAGCACTTCTGCTTGGATTGCCAAGTTGTCTATTTATGAATTGTCTGTCATTCATACTTGAGGTTTTTCCAAGCCATAACACAATCAGAAGCTTACATTTTAAACTAGGTAAGACTGGGAAGACACCTTTTAAGACTTTTGCCCAAGGTTTGGCAAATATAGATAGAGTTCTTTGCTCTGCCACAGATTTCCTTTGAGCCTTCCAACACATTTTTTTTCCTTTCTTTGACATAGGAAGAGTAAGTTCAAAGAACAACTTTTTCAGTAGTCTTCTAATTCCCCATATAATTTTAAACAAGATCCTTGGCAAGGTTTGTTCAACCACATGTTCACAGGCCCATGCTAGGCACAATGAATAATAATCTGAATGGATCAGTCAAAATTCATTTAAATCTTTACCACTCTGCATAGTCCTGCAAAAAGACTTTGTGTGCCTTTTCATGCCTTCATGAATGCAATACCTACTCATTTTATACTACTCTCAAGACTGCTGTGCAGCTTCACAGTGTTTTGGACACTGAAAAAACACACAAAACCAGTCATTAAATCTGATGCTCATAAAGTTGCCAAGGCCTGTAAGACACAAAAGACTTTATTCACTATAGTGCAGACATGGCCTCCCCACTGTTCTGCTTCACAGACAAAAAAGTACTAGATAATGTCCTACATAGAGATGTAGATTTAACTAATGTATTCCACTTTCCTGTATGTAACGTGAGGATAAAAATTTCTAACTTCAGAGTCTCTGTGTCAAGATACGTCAATTTTAGGTCATCAAATGTTTCAATACGTGTCCTTTATAAAAAAAATTATATTTCTAAAATTTAGTGCATGCTTTCTGTAAAATCACTAATTTAGAAAATGTTCCCTTGTTAATATATTTAACAGGAGTACTTATGCATGATAAGTAGAAGCACAACATTGACTAATTTATGCAAATTCATTCAAGTGTTCAGGTGAACATTTACAACATTGGCAAATACTATTCTGAACCAGTGACTGTGCTAACATAATCAAACTAACTAACATAATCAAAGTTTTTTTCCAGAATAAGTAGATTTCTGTAAATGTTAAAAGAATGAGTGCAAGATCAACGAAAACTAGGTGGGAAGCTATTTTAAACAGGATTGGACTAAGAGGAAAATTTGGAATTAAAAGAAGGCTTGTGTAGACAGAGACTAAAGAATAAGCATCAAAATCAAGGTAGCATGTTGCTATGGAGATCTTTGAAAAAAAACAGAGAAGCTGGAATTTAAAGCAAAAGCATAAACTCAGTAGTATAGAAATTTAAGAGTAAAGAGAAAGGAAAAAAGGATGAACTAATAGTCTGAATAAAATAAAAAAGGATATTTCATTAAATGTATTATAAATCCAGAAGAAAAAAAATAATAGAATGTAGATTGTAATCTCTGTTATTTTTATAATTTAGTTTTCTGTAACATGGTTAAATTTTAATTCTATACCTATGTGCAAAATATAATTTGAGTATAAAAGTGGTTCTATTTTAAGAATAGTTCCAAGAAGATATTTAAGGAAACAAAATATATTAGCTGAGGAAACTGTGGATCCTACATCTCTGGAGAAATTCAATACCCAAGTGGATACCTTTCTCAGCAATCTGCCCAAGGGGAACCCCCTTGAATACTGGGGTTGGACTAGAGACCTCAAGGAGTGGCTGCCAATCTTGTTGATTTTATGATTCTATCAATTATAGAAAACAGGAGAGAAATATTTTATCTATTTTATCACATTGTCTCAATTGCTACATTTCATATGTATCTTTTTAAAATAGGTTTAATGTAAACAATAGGTGAGAGCCATTTTAATATTAAAACAGATAATGAGGATCTGAACAATTTGCTATTTGAATGATACAGGTTCTTCTCAAAATAAGACAACTGTTTCATGTTTCATTTCCAAGAATTACTTCCTACAGTGCTGCGCACCAGAAAAGAAACAAAAACCACCAAAAAAAACCCAAAGAAGAAAAATTCATCAACCTACAAATTTATGATATTTCAAGAAAAGACCAGTGCAATGTCTTTTTATCCAGTTGGGGTATGACTTTGTCGGTTACTTCAAATAGATTAAATTTTTTTTGCATGTGTATGTTGAACAGTTAAAATAATGAAATAAGGACAAAATCAGACCAGCATATTCACATTTACATTCTTATCAGGAAGGTCTCACAAAACAGAAATTTCTCCACTTTGGCAGTACTAAAAAAGTATGAAAAATAAATTTATGCACAAATGCTAAGATCTTGAGAATAAAAATCAAAAAGTAGAAATTGTTTTCATGATATAAAGATGCTAATTTCAAGTGGCGCAGATTGATTTTTTTATGATATGGTCACGTGGTCGAAGGGCAGCACAGATATGAGCTACAGTGTATATTACAACACAATAAAATTTACTGTAAATGAAATTTGAGTCTGCTTTATCATTCCAAAATCGCAGTTTGGTTTCATTCTTAAAAAGCATATTGCATACATGAATATGACAAGCTCTCTCATTATTAAGTAGTTTTTAAGAGCTGGAAGGAGAATTTCTCCTATCTTTAGATAAATAAGATCTGTGCTTATCTCCAAAATAAGAGTGAGTATTTTCTTTATATTTTAGGCCTAACATACAAGATTGAAACCCAGAATTTGCTTTGAACATTGTCAGTGTTAGAGGTTCAGTATCTGGATTCTTCACACAAAACATCTCTTTCAACATTACAACTGCAAAACTGGAGTTCAGTTTTCCAGAAGTTCCAGCACAGAACAAAACAAAGCTTGATCCATGCAGTCTTCATAAAGACCTTTATATCGAGAGTGAATTTTGTTTGATGAATTTTCCCTACCACAGACACTGCAATTTACTCAGAAACACTCATTTTTACATTTTTGACAAGTGTAACTCTTACTCTGAAAAATACCACCACATAAAAAGAATGACTAAACAAGTTCATACAAGACTGAATGCAGACAACATTTCAAATCAGACATAGGGGATTATTTCAGAAAGAGAGAAGGCTCAAGGGGAACTAAGCATCATGGAGAAGGGTAGAAAACAGCACTCATTTATGATACTGTGTCCCTTGTGTAATGTGAACTACTGAATAAAACACTAGTACTCATTTTTTACACTGTTCAAAAAAGTACAGGAATGCTTGCTGTTACACATGTTAATGTCACAGACCACTTCCTTACAAATGAGAGGGCATTGCTTTTCCTCTTGCAGTGCTACTGTAGCACAGACATCAAAGAGATTCCATGATAGCTTTGGAGTTACTTATTTTAAGCAACAGCACTGACGTAGTTGAAAAAGCATTGCATTAGGTGGCATTAAGTGGCCTTTTCTTGGAATAGCTTTGGAGGCCAAATCACTTTTGTACTAACGTTCACAGATAACAAAGACTGTGAAGGTGAAAGAAAACCTAGTTTTTATTGTAGTGGACATTGTGAAAAACCTTATTTTTCAGATTAAATTAGATTATTTTAAAGGGAGTTAAAGATTATGGACGGAACTCTATGATATAGAGAAAAAAAAATTGCCTTTTTTTTTAAGTTCTTTCTAGATACTAGAACAAAACTGTTGTTTAAGCTGAAAACTGCAATTGACACCTTCTTCATTTATTTTTGTTTTGTTTGGATGCTGTTGGATTTTTATAAAGTTAGGAATTTGATGACAAAAAAGAATAAACCATAACTGTAAGTAAACTGTGATATCGAGCTATGAATTCAATGCATTCATATAAATGGATGTGAAAAAAGTGGAAGAATGACAGTGGCTGAAGATTTGAAAGAGCAGGATAGTTCATGGTAGAAACCTTGTCATGGGGCTCAGGACAAATTGAGAAACATTCAGGAGAAAGAAGAGTTGTTCAAAGTAAACTGGGATCAAGTTGCAAGCATTAGACCAGCTGACAAAACCAGTACTGAATGAGAGTAAGTTACTTCAGAGGATGTAAAAAATTGGTCATGCAATAGGAAGCTTTTTTGTTTTGTCTGTATTTCAAAAGACAAGAATATGTAAAAAGACACCACAAGGACTACTTACAGTAAAGCACTACTGTAGGAACAGTTAGGAGAAAGTTAGGAAAATTTAATTCCTGAATAGTCTTAAAAATGTTAAGCTTTTGCAAAACTTATTAAGAGGAATAGCAGAATACCCTTTTCTTTTTTTTTTTTTAACCAGATCTGAAGTTAGGTAAGTTAGCCATGGTTTTGAAAATTGTCACAGCAGTTTTGCACTGCTTTATCTCAAATGTCCTTCAGCAGATAAAGAACAGTGATATCAATAATGGCACTGTCATTTCAATTCCCAGAACTGCTAGTGTGATAACAGAACTTCAGTTAAAAAAGGAACTCAACTTATTAGGCTGTACTTCCTATAAGGATTCAGATATAAAAATTCAGACTTTAATATTGGATTAATATAACTAAGTACAGAAAGCGAGAGGAAGCTCTAATTTTTTGAGGAAAAATTGAGGAAGGTCTAATTTTCATCATAAGCTTTTTCTTTCCTATACACTGCAGATCAAGTCTGGTAGTTGGAAAGAAACAAGATTTGCAAGTGTCTAAATAGTGTTGTCACAGACCATGTGTGGGACCTTGGCAAATCGGTCAGTTTTTCCCCTTTATTGCTGTGTTACATTTGGCCTATAATCTGTAAAATATAATTTAGTGTCATGAGCAACCCTTCTCTTTATAGAGAAGTAAGAGTGGACCCTGGCTTTGTCTGCTTGTTAAGACATCTTTGGGGGTCATCTCCAACCACAGCAATTTTTTAGTAGCTTTCAGATTTCTCTGAGGGAACTAATATACTTTGCAATGGCAATAACTGCACCAGCTAAAGAAATTCCCATATTCAATTAAACCTTCAATTAACTTGTATCTGCAGAGACTCTTCACGCTAACTTCTGCCACTTGTAAATTTCTGAGATTGTCATGCAACTCTAAACTGCCTAGTTTTGAGGCAAACTGGGAAGCACTCATCAGCACTGAGATTTTGGTATTTGCCATATAATGAAAAAACATAAACCTTTTAAGGTTGTTACTGTTGTCAAGAAGTGTAGCCAGAGCAGAAAAATTGCATCTGCTGTAACGACTGTAAATTACTGTTTCAGAAAGATTTATTGTGATTTCAGGTTGGTGGAATTATTGATAACTTAATCTACATATGAACATAAAATTTAATAGAATTGCACATTTAATTACAATAAGAAAAATAGATTCATTTTAACTCATAAAACTGTAACTATTTTTAATTGAAGGTAATGTGCTGATTAGAGGAATAACAGATTTTTTTAAAATGTTGCATCAGATGAGAGAGAAATTAAGCTATCATCCTTCCCCTACCTCTCTAAGTCCCTCTTCCATAGAGATATCTAGAGATATCTGGAATGTATTCAAAGTAATAAAGTTACCCTCTAGATATTGAATGTTAACATCTTAGATTCAGAAACTGTACCACTATGGCCAATCATTATTTTCATCATTTTCACTCAGATGAAGCATTTGTTAACAAAATAAGGACGTAGAAGTAAGGAAAATGTCTTTCATTAAACTGTACAAAATTCTAGTCAGGTTTCTTGTTGAAATATCCATTCCAAGACAAATAGCAAATGAGATGAGTCATAGCTCTTGATTTGAAGGAGTTGGCAGTGGTCCTAAAACAGGACGGTCTCTTATGCAGCCATGTGCCATTTTGGAAGCTGGGCATTCTCTAATTGGGGAAAGGAAGTAAAGTTTCAGGTATTAAAAGACCTTTCCAGAGATTTATTTCATTAAAAATTTGACATAAATCTCCTGCCTTGAAACTTAGGTCTTATTCCTATGGAATTTTCTAGATTTGCTAAAGATGAGACACACCATTCTTCACAGCCTTTCTATGGAGCCAAGCAACCATAGGCTGAATGGTCCAACCCCTTAAAAACAGTTTAGTTGTGAGTACATAGGAATAAATTTATTCTCTCTCTTTTTAGGCACCTGCTGATATTTTACCTGTGCTCAACAAAGGTGGTATCCCTGGGACTGGGAGATGAGACAAAAGCGATAGTTAAAGAAGAGATACCCAAATCATCCTTGTGATATTCTACATGAAGAGGAAAAGAGAAAGCTTTGACAAGCATAAGATCATTTAGTGGAAATCACAAGGGAGAGGAATTGTTTTCTTTCCCTCAACTCTTGACTGCTCAGATAGTTAGGATAACTTTGTATGCTTCTTAAAAATTACCCCTTCTTTAGAGCTTCATTCACAATTAATTTTTCATTTCAAAACCTTCTCAACACTCTAATGAGCATAATAACTGATAGCAGCATAGCCTGAGGATATAAACTAAATCTTTTTATTATTTCTCAGGGCAGACCTTAAGAGATAGGTGGGTTTGTAAGGTTTCATGTGTCTAACTTATTTTATTTGAGTTTTGTCATCATTACGGCTTGTGCAAATCCTTTATTTTAGTAACTAAGTCCTACTAAAAAATTAAAAGGAGAAAAAAGAGATCTTCTAAATGTATTACCTTTTCACCTGTCTTAAATGTGTGTTATTACATTTTGCATACGGAACTGTCACACTAATGTGACGAAATATAATTTTTATATACATGAACATTTGAAGATTGGCTCTTTTGACAGCAGGTATAATTAATGTGAGTGGTGCATAGGGGTTTTTTTTGTTATTTAACATTTCATAAATTACTGAATATTTTATAAACTTTTCTGCTTTCCAGGGGAAGAATTAAATGAAAGTGTATTAGTTTTTGAATCATCTTCTAAGTACTGATGTCAGCCTCTCACAATTTTTATAGGGTCAACAGAATTAATTGGACACCTTGAGATTTAAACAACAATAATTTACACAAAGAAACCCAAACCAGGAATCACAGCCCTTACTCATTCTTTTCTGCAAGATGAATCTTCTGAACAGGTGCTTTTTTCTTGTGGACAGAATAAAGGGAGTGGTAAGAAAAATCAGAGAATCATGGAATACGCTGAGTTGGAAGGGACCCATGAAGATCACCAAGTTGGACTCCTGTCCCTTCACAGGACATCCCCAAGAATCACGCAATGTGCCTGAGATGTCAAGAGTTCCTTGAACTCTGTTAGGCTTGGTGCTGTGACTGCTTCCCTGGGGAGCCTGTTCCAGTGCTCCTGATATCCAGCCTAAACCTCCTCAGCTTCAGACCATTTGCTTAAGTCCTGTCACTGGTCACAAGAGCCTAGATATGAGTGTCTGCCCCTCCTCTTCTACTCACAATGAAGTTGTAACTGCAATTTGGTCTCTCCTCAGTCTCCTCCAGGCTGAACAGACCAAGTGACCTCAGCTGCTCCTCATATGGCCTCTCCTCAGGAACCTTTCTGTGGAGCTGCTCTCCAGTTTCTCATTCCCTAGTCTATCACACACATCTAGGGTTGCCCCATCCCAGGTGCAAAATTCAGCATTTTCCCTTATTGAACACCATATGATTGGTGATTGCCCAACCCCTAATTTGTTGAGTTCTCTCTACAGGACCTCCCCACCCCTGAGAGAGTCAACAGCTCCTGCCAGCTGAGTGTAGTCAGCAAACTTACTTAGTATTCCTCTGAGTCTGGCATCTAAGTGGTTAAGGAAGCTGTTGAGGAGCACAGGGTTAAGGATAGAGCCCTGTGGAGCCCCACCAGGGACAGGTCACCAGTCTAGTGTCACCCATTCACTTTGTGCCTAATCCTGAGCCAGTTGTTCACCTAAGTCCAGCTGTGTGCTGTACACTTTGTCCAGAAGGATACTGTGAGACACAGTGTCAAAAGCTTTGGTGAAGTTCAAAATGATAGCATCAACTGGGTTTCCTTGGTCAGCTAGGTGGGGTATCCTATCATGGAAGGAAATCAAGTTTGGTAAGCAGGGCTTTCCCCTCATGAAGTTGTGCTAGCTGCAATGGAAAACTGTGCTGTCCCTCAGATGATTTTCAATACCTCCCAGGTGAAATTCTCTGTGATTTTATCAGGCACTGACAGGGCCGCATTTTCCAGGATCCTCCTTCTTTCCATGCTCAGAAACGGGGACAATTTCCAGTCAGCCTCTCTGGGTTCCAGAACCTCTCTGGGTTCCCAAGTCCACTCAAAAATCATCTTGTGATGACATCCGCCAAATCTCTGAGGATTCTGTGATGAATCCTATCAGGTCCCATAGATTTCTTTATGGATACAGAAGATGCAGCAGATCCTGCACCATTTCAGGGTCAGCTGAGGGGTTATAATTCTTGCAGTCATGGCCCTCTAGCTGAGGGCACTGCCCTCTTCAGTATTGCCCCATGTTTACTGATAGTTGAAACACTTCCAATACTCTGTGTGGAATTGACATAATGGACATAAATTCACTTGTGCTTTGACTCTATTTTGTGACTTGCTTTTCTGTCTCTCTATATTACTCCTACTTATTAATCCCCCACAAAAAAAAAAAAAAAAGAACCAGTAGTACCTATGATATAGACAGCTAATCAGAGTTAAAAAAAAAATAATTTGTTCTCAATGGTGAAAATTTTGCTGCCTTTAATTTTTTTCTTTATGGTAGATTTGCTTGCAAAGTAAAATGAGTGGTGTTGAGTACATTAAGAAAGTATGAATATTTCTTTAGTATATATATTTTCAACATATGGAAAATGTAAGCTTCATGAAAGCTCTTTGAAGGTGGAGCAAAGATAACTTTCTAAGCCCTGAACTATTTATCTTCTCACATAAAAGGTTACATTCTAATCCCAAGGTAAATGGTCTGACTTTATTGCATTTTGGGCAGATTTACACCAGTCTAACTGAGATAAGATCTCTCTATATGTGTTTATCCCAGAAAAAATTGTCCTTTTTTTCCTATTCATCCATCAGAAGATCGATCTTCAGGAAAGATTGTTCTATAAAGTGAAGTAAGCAAGCAAATCTGAACTTCTCTATCAGTCTTATTGCATATCATAGCAATTACTCTTGCTGTCATGAGAAATAAAGTCTGATATCCTTTGCGTTTATATATGTCAAATGTAGACCTCAAAATGTAATGCAACTTCAGACTCTTGAAAAGAGAATTCAGGCTGAAATTTGTAGCCACTGGTGGGATCTGTAGGCACCTAGCTTGCAGTTTTCACAGGAAGCAGGGGAATATTAGAAATATGCCATGTATCACTGCAGAAAGAGGAACCCAGGCTAGGTGTGAGAGAGAGAATCTATCTTCTGTGCCCTGGCCACATGAACGGAACAAGAAGGCGTGACCACCAGTTTGATATTTTCCACTGTCAGGACTCACATAGCTGTTTATTAAAGGTGTCTTCTCCCCACAGTTAACTCCTTCAGTGGTTTAATTGCCTCCACCTAACTCTTCTGTGTTTATGTTGTCAGAAAGATTTTATGAATCTGAATTGAAGGGTTTATGCTGTTGGAAAACTGCTCAGATTTCCTCATTCTAACCTCTCTTGATTTGGGGCTCTCCTCTTCCTCCAAGATGGACAATGTGAAAGATAGCACAGGTCAGATGGATCAGTAAAAATACAGTTTCTTCCTCTCTTATTTTTATTTATAGCTATTTTAACTTTTTCTTATGTTTTTTTAATTCCAACATAAGAAAAGTGCTAAATATTAAGATGGTGCTCAACCATCTTAATGCTAAACATTTAGTTGGTGTTTCAAAGCATGTTGAAAGAAAAAGTGATTATCTATGGCCATATACAAGAAATTTTGGGTTTTCTGTTTCCTTCTCTACAAGTGTGGATTCATTGAAGTTCTGTTTTCCAGTTCCTAAGTCAGGGGCCTAATCTAGTGGAGACAAACAAATCAAACAAAGAAGGTCTATTACTCTTTGGGTAGTGTGTAGTAGCAGCAGTATTCTGTTTTCCAGTTCTACTAAGAGCAAAGCAGAATGAAAGACAGTCTTTAAATAAAAATCACTGATGTCATCAGAGATACTTACTTTATGTTGAATAAACAACAGAACTTACAAAAAGAAAAAAAAAAAGAAAGCCAGTAAAGCAATGGGCAAGTCCAATATCTGTTTAAATCAACAAAGCATTTTTCAGACACTAATGAGCTCAGAAATCTGTCTCTAGTTAGATGAAATGTAAAATAATAATATGTTTAAATTTTGAAGAATATAACCTTTTCATTTTAAATCATAGTCTTAGCCGTATTATGGTAGTAAAAATAGTCTTCATATCTTACCTGTTTAAATCAAATTAAAGCAACAAGATTGTAGGCGTTTAACAACAAAAAGTGTTTAGAGATGTCAGTTTAATATGAAGTTAATATTTCTGATTTTCAGAAATGTTTTGTAATAATGATCACTGAAGTATTCCTTAAGTTTATAAAAGCTTCGGATAGCTTATTATTTTTCTGAGAAGAAACATCTCAAGAGTACTGCGTGGGCTATTTAGTGGAAACTAAGAGAAAGAACAAGCTATTATTGCTGTCCAAATTCTAGTCTCCCACATACTTTATGATTGCCCTAATGTTGTTTCACTTATGATCAAATTGGCTCAAACCTGCAGTAAATACGCTTAGCATCTTGGTAAGCATGGTGATTTAATTCATTATTTCAGTGTATATATATATTGATATATATAAATATATGCTGTATCAAAATGGTATAATTAGCATCAAGGTACTCTTAATTATTTGGTGTGCTTCAGATTTTCTGCATCTTATTTGTAATGCATTTGCTTAGGTATCAAATCTAAGTAGTATCATTAAAAATCAAATAAGGTCTCTGGAACAGAGACCAAACCAGTGTGCAAACATCTCAATTAACATTTTTATTACTTGCATGTCTTTTTTCTTATTTCTTTTTTCTTGATAACAATTTTTATGAATCAGTCATACCTTTTTTTTTCCCAGGAGCAAAATTGAGCGCATAAGTGGGAGGGCAGGACAGGGTATATCTCCCTGTACAGCTGAGAGAACAAGTGGAACAAGAGTATCAGCTCCTAAGATCAAGAATTAGACAAAGAGTTAAAAATCAGTTTAACTTCACGGAGAAATAAATAATTATTTCCCTTTTATACTCTGACATTGGTTTTGTCTGGGATAGAGGCCTTTTTTCTTCGTGGTAGCTCATATGGTACCATGCTTTAGATTTCTGGTTCCCCACAGGAGTGGGATACTGACAGTCTGGGGTTTGGCTGCCTATGAAGTTTAAGCAATAACATCTCCCAAAATAACACAGCAAATTCTTAAACAAATTCTTTCTCGTTTTTTTACCTTTCCTGTTTTATTTTGGTTCTCGTTTGGGGGAGGTGGTGAGGTTGTTTGTTTGTTTATTTGGGTTATTGTAGTGTTTTTGTTTGTTTAAGTTTTTTGTTCACTTGGTTTTGGTTTTGGCTTTGTTTAGGCATTATTTGTTTGCTTTCTTTCTTGGTTTTTGTTATGTCGTTGGTGTTTTGTTATTGTTTTTCTCTGTAAAGGAAAGGATAACTAGTTCAAAGGGGAAATCTTGCTGCAGTTAGTTGTTTCTGTTCAAAGTCTCAAATTCCAAAAATAAATTTAGTGTCTTGTCAAAAGGACAATGTTATTGTCTGCTAGGCATAGAGAATTTAAAATGATTGCTAGACTCTTCTTCAGTCAGCACACTCAGACCAGACAAGCAGTATTTAAATCAATGAATAAGTAACTACTGACCAGATACACATCTAAGCTCCAAATTTTTCAGGCAATTATGACACAGAGACCTAGGATGTGCCCCGCAGGCTCACAGTGCTATTTCTTGATCTTTCTAATATAAAGTGTAGGGACACTGAGCCAAGAAGGAAGGCTATTGGTTAGGGTACTGGTGCTTAGAATTGCTTCATTCTCTCTGAAAAAAGAGGTTGGAGGAGACAGATGCTTGGTATAGTTTGGCTTCTTCCAATTCTTCTAATGATGAGATTAACACTTTGCTGTCACAAGTGCAGAGAGTCTTTGTTTGTAAATTTCAAAAGAAAAAGAGAGATGAGCTGAGTTACATTCTCCTAAAAATCCCAGTCCTCCATACATATTACACTTCTCTGCTAAGCCCATACCAGCTTCTAATGCTAGATGTGACTACACTCACACAGCTTGCCCATAGCATACCTTTCCTCTCAGAAAGTTATACTGCCTTTTATCTCAGACCCTGCTTTAACCACACAAGCACAAACTGAGTCAGGAACATGTGTTTCCTCCTCAGTGTAAGCAGAGAAGACATGGTTCTGCTTGAAGAGACCTGCCTGGCATTGCTAGACAAGGCTAAACTCTGTATTTCAATTGGAATATGGTCATATATACTAAACTATTTTTGCACAGACCGGCACCTGGGAAAGCAGAAGTCATTATTTCTATTTGTTTCTTTTAATTTAATTTATATTAAAATGAGACTGTAAGTTAGAATATGGCCTAGAAATTTTCTGGGCTTCTTGTAATCACAGAGTAAAGCCTAACTCTGTCCCTGAGTATGTCAAGAACAAATCATGCCTGACTCTATCACCTGAAGAATTAAATATAAAACAAAGAGCTGGTGCTCCTTTATTAAGCAATAGCAAAGAGCTCTCAGCTGTGTGCTCACCATAAGCTCAAGAAGAGCTTTTCCTACATGAGCAGTCAGGCAGCAGGGCCAGGTTGAAGGGTGTGGTACCAAGAATTCCAACCTCTATTGAATGAAACCCTGAGAAACTTGGTCTGACCACAAAACTGAATCTCCTCTGAGCACTGAGTCAGTCTAGGGACCTCGTGAGCCCACGCCTGCCTGAACTGCCCTGTGGTGCTACTCTCATGCGTGACTACATGAAGACCTTACTTCCCTATTAAAGCAGATAAAAATACAGCTTGTTTATTGGTCTGATCACAACAGCATGAAAATACTGCCTGTATGAAAAGCTGCCTGAAAGACTGCTGTGGTCCTTGTGTTTGCCTTGCTTGTCTCTGAACAAGAACCTGGCATGAGGCCAGGTTTCATAAATAATTCTGACTGTCTGAGGTCATTAATTTAACTTGCTGTCTGTAGACACCTATGCAACCATTGCCCAAACACTTTTTTTTCTTTTTCATTTCAATAGTAAACCTGAAAAGAAGACTTGGATGGGAGTGGCCATTATTGTATGTGGTTGGCATTTTCTACATTGCTGTGTTTCGCTCTTAACAGTGGCATATGTTTTGTGATACAAGAGCCTGGTTTTATCATTATATGCATTTTATCTGCTAACTATGAAATTTGGTTCTTTGTAACTTAGATTCACCACTATGTGTTCTGAAATTCAAATTTACAGAATCTTCTCTTTCCAAGAAGGTTTCTTATATAAACTTTTATCTGTAACAACATACGTATTTCTTCCTTGAAGTTCCAATAGAAGGAGAAATGTTATGAGTGTGAAGCTCCTCCAAATATATAATTGCCATAGAAGTGTTTCAGGTAACTCTAAATGTCATTTATAACTCTAAATATCAAAATTTATATTCCCATGTAACAAAAATGTATCTCAAGTAAATTACCCCAAATTATAACACAATTTTTTCATTACAGCCAAGTTGTTCAAATGGCCCAAATTGCTCATCTTATTTTAAAGCATATTGATATTAAGCAAAGAAGGCTAGTTTATGAAATTATACTATTATGCTATTAATTTTTATAGACATTTTTAAAGTAGCTTTCTACAAGAAATAATTAGAAATATTCAGCTAACAAAATTTAACAGAAAGATAATTTTTCAAATTTGAAATACAAATTCTGGAAGATTTCACTTCCCATTTAACAAAAACCTTAGCAGAACTATGACATATTGTTTTATTCCAACCTGACTTATTTATTTTTTATTCCAAGGATATCAGAGTTTAAACATTCTGACTAATTTGATTCAACAGAAGTACCAGTTTTAATCACTGATACACTTTGACTTTAAACTTCATGTACATATATCACAGCTTACTGCATTTATTCCTGAATACTTATGGACCTCTCAAGCTTTAAACATGATCAGGAAAATGCTGTCATATTTATCTGTGTATTTTCTCTTTTGATAAAGCTGCCTGATGGAATTTTTTGAAGTATGTAAGTCTTAGTTAACTGTTAACACTTAAGTGTCAGTAGATTGGTAATGATCTTTCTAGGTCTGGCTTCACCTGTCTTGCAAATCTTGTGTTTGTGAGCTATTCTAAATCACCAAAAGACACCTAGATTATATCATGCTGCAATTCAAATTAAGATATGAGAATATCTTATTAACTTCTTTTGTAAAAGCACACAGTGTAGTGCTTCTTAATACTGATATTCTCTGAATACCTAGGAATACTGAGCAAATTAGTTTTATCATCCCTCTCCTTTCTATTTAAATTAATGTATTTCTATTGCTACCCTATCCTCAGAGAAGGAGTAATCACTTTCATTTTATCTACCTCTCTTTTCTATTGAAGTATTTGTGATAAACCACAACTCCTTCATTACTTGCCAGAAGCCTGTTCTGCTGGAGGAGAATTCAATCCCATTCGAGGGGAAATGGAGGCAGCCAAAGGTTTCAAAGAAAGTACAAGATCAGCTTGCCCTGTTGTTTTCCTGCCTGTATCTTCATAGCCACTTTTCAGGAATATTTTTGGTTTTGTTCTGTTAGTATTGTGTATTGTGACAGGAAGCAAGCAATTGGATCACACACAGAAATAGTCTGCCCGCATGAAAGAGTACCCCACTTGAGACCTTGGAACCTTTCAAAAGACAGTCTGTCCCTTAATGTAACAAAACTGCAACTCTGCAGTAGGAAAATAAATACACTCCCAAGAATGAATCAAGCAAAGTCTGTGTGACCCAGTAAAACACCGGTTTTGAATGGTGAGAGTGTGCCCCTGTCACTTTCCATCTATTGCTGCTCCTTGAGAGCTCAAAAGCCTCAGTGCTTGTCATTCTAACCCTTCCACCCCTGGAAAAAGAGCAGTGGCAAAAAAGACTTTGGAATGTAACCGCAGAGAGACAGAGGACATCAATTAAATAATTATCTGTGAATTATTTTCTCATCTGCAGCCCAAAACAAGCTGTTCCTGCTGATAGTCCTGATGCTACCACATCTGCTAATCCAAGAATGGTTTCTTTGACATCTATATATCAGTGTCATTCATTAATGATGGATTCTGTTATGCTTCCCATACAAACCCTTATTTATCATTTTGTCTCTGATACCAAGGACATAATTGGAACAGAAGCTGAACTAATTTGGTAGAATACTAGGAGTTGGGCCTCTAAGCAGTGAAAATCATTTGGTACTGATAAAATGAAATATTAAGCAAATATTTGGTAGGCCTCAGTAAAGAGTAGAAAAAGTATAATTTCTATTCTTAGATGTCTCATTTTCAAATGTATATTTTTTAATTTAATTTCATTTGTGTCATTGGAGTAAAATATATTCAGTAAACCTAAAATTTTTAGGGCAAGGTTGACCTAAATTTGACAGATTTAGTCAAAAACAGACTTCCTGTGGAAAACATTGTCCCCAGGCCTTGGCTGAAAATCTTCCTTCAAGAATTCACTTCACTAACGGCATATACTATCAGGATAAAATATATTGATTTATGAAATCTTTTTGGAGTTTTAAAGGTTCCCAGGACTTCACAATCTAATTGTTTAGTTCTCTCTATTTTCAGGATTTTCAGTTGAGCTACACCTCTTAAGATGAATCTCAGTTCTGAATGCAGTGAGATTCATTTACCTCACAGAAATGCTGAGAGAATTACTAGAAAATCTTGGGGTCAAAGTTCCCCTGGTGTATGGCAATATCTGTGCACAGCACGCCGATAATTTTGGTTTCATTTTGGCCTCAAAATTTAATGAACCTGTGCAGACTTGAGAAAATCAAACATAACTTCTATTAAGTCAAAGGATTTGCTGTAAACCATATTGCATATTTAACATTATATTGCCAATATACATTTCGCTAGTGAGGAATTGCAAATTCCATTGTAAGGACGTGGCCGTACTGAAGGAAGGTGTCATGAAAGGAATTTCTTTGCCCAGTCAGAATCTTACACTAACATATTTCTCCAATTAGGCAACATAACAGGATATAAAAGATAAAGAACTGGTTTTTTAATGTATTTTTCTTCAGTCATGTCTGTGCTAATTACACCATCTTGCTTCTTCCATGTTGATTAATAATAAAAAATGAACAGCTGCTTTCTTCTTTATTTTAGCAAAATTATGACTTTTCACCCTGATTTTTGATTAAGACAGTCTGAAATTCCATATGTTTTATAACATATAAACATTATAGACAGACAACCAAATTGAAACCTCAAATATCAGAAATCTTATTTTGATGTTCTGCGGAGCAGGAAATGACAGTGATGAGGAAGTTCCCATTAACTTTGACCTTTAATTCCCTGAACAAATACACCAAATCTATCAAAACTAATAAAGCTTTGGGATTTTTTCAAGTTGTGTTAACCAAATTGGGTCTTATTTTGGCTTTTGAATCCTTTTTTTTTTCAAAATATCAATCTGAAAATTGAGAACAAAGCTCTCCTGGCCTGTAATATTCATAAAGCAGCATTGGAGACTATCAAAGTTCTAATTAAGAATACACTTAAGCAACTTTTTTCAGGAACAAAAGCTTAATGTGTTTCCTAAAAATGAGAAGTTTACTGCTATAAAAACTGAAGGAAAAAGTACTTGTATTATTCTCAAGTTTTCCAGTCTTTTAAACCATTTAGTTTCATACTCCTTACACATCTCAAGTACTTATAGAGCAACAATAATAATGTTATTTCACTGTGTGAGGAGTGACCAGCAGCAAGCATGAAATTACCTTGGCCCACTGCTTGGCACTGGTGAGACCACCCCTCCTGTTTTATCTCAAGACTTTTTTCCTCTATGCACTCTAGAAACAAGCATAGCTCTATCACATTGTTCAAAATATCATACCAACTAAAAAAAGCATTCTTATCTACCTACCTATGCAGCTGCCAGCTTGACTCTTTACTCCAGAAATGCCATTTGTCTTAAAGTATTCATCTGATTATGACTGAGCACTGAGTCTTTCTCCAGAACAATACAGTCCACAGTGTAATGCTTCACAGAGGTGCTAAGAACTTATTTGGAAGATTAAAACCATGTCTTAGTAATGCAATATTTTTCTGTGTCAGATAGTCATATATAGGAGGATAAACCTACCCTGTTTCTGAGACTATAAGCTGCAATATTTTAAACAGGTTAACACCTTATTCCGTTTTCCTTTTTACCATGGAAATTGCTTTGTGAGAAGTCAGTGTCTCTTGTTTCCTTATTCAGATTAAGAGTTTACCAAATAACACACCACAGTGGTTTTCAGAATGTTTCTCTACTGGAATGGCATGAACAGACTGAAAATATACTTTGTAGAATAAAAAAAGCATGTTTGATTGAATACTTAACATTTTTGAATGTACCTATTCTTTAAAACAAACTCTCATTTTTAGCTATTTTGCTTTGCCTGGGCTTTAGTAGGTATCTTTGCCTTCATATTTTTAGTCTCTGAGTTTTTCCTGTGGTGTTTTTCAAGTTTAACATCTTAGAAAGACATGTGTTTGATTTTTAAAGGACTTCCTTAGTTGTTTCCCTAGGCACAGTTTTATCTCTGGTGAAGTCAACAGGGAAAAGGATTCTCCAAAACGACAGCATATAGCTCCTTTGAAACTAGGTGTGTGTCAAATCACAAATCCAGAAACAGAATTTCTTATGGTTAAGTTCAAAACCTTGCCTTTCAGACCTTTTATTCTTCTTGCACAAAACAAGGAGCCAAGAGACGAATCCTAAGCCCCCAAAACCTGTGACTTCTGGCCTAAAGAAAAATGGCTTAAACTTGACCATTATCTTTCTTTCTCTCTTACCAGTCTACAGCTAGATCAAATGTCAGTCCTAGAAAAAGTACTAAAGTTCTCTTATACCTCTCAGTGTAAAAAGAGAGATCCATTCAAGCTGGCCCCAAGAGTGCACAGCTCTTCTGGGAGTTGAACTGATATATTTGTGCCTGCAATACTTTCCTGTGCTGATATAGATACATAGATATAAGTCTGATAAATGTTAGGAGTTGGTGGTTTGTAAGTCAGCTGCCATCTATAATTATTTGTATTTAACTGGCTCAAATATTTCTGAGGTTTCTCTCAAAGATCTAATGACATTTATTCAAGATAACTTTTTTCATACTGCAAAATGTCTGTAATAGGTGGTGTTTATAAAAAAAATCCTTTCTTAAAGACCTTTGTATAACAGATGTCTAAAGAGACTCCAAGCAAGGTCTTTGAATCCAAATAGTCTTTTTATATGTCTAACCCTAATCAATTAGTCTAAATACAATTTAGAATTGTCTTTTTTCAGTGAAACTTCATCCTGTATCTGTGTATTGGCTTAAATAAAAAGAGAAGATCACATATAAGATTATATATATATATGTAATTATATATATATGTAATTTACATATAAAAAGAAAATATAAGATCACATATATTTATAAAAATAATATATAAAATAAAAATACAAGAAAAAATATAATATGTCATATATATATATATGTATGCATCATAGAAGAATTGTTTGAGTTTAAGCATCATCTAGTAAAACCTTGAAATCTCTATCATCCCATGAGAAAATAATTTAACAGGTTATTTTAAAAATAATTTTATTTTAAAAATAAACTCAATCTAGAGTAGACCCAGTGTAAATTTCATTACCTCATATCACTTACTTTATCTTAAAATCTAGGGGAGCAATGTGTCCTGTATAAAAGATTTTTCTGCTAGAAGGAGCTGCTTTGGAACAAACTATTTGCTTTGAAGTAATGACAAAAAGGTCTTTCGCTGTGACAGTTGAGAAGTTCATGCACTTTATATGAATTAAGTTCAGTAGGGCATTTTTGTCAATCTTTTTTGAAGGCAAAATGAAATAAGTCATGAGGAGCAAATGGGAACACACCTAATGGTTTGCCATGTTTCTGCAATTATTCTACATTGTGCTGATTTCAGAGTTTTTAAGAAGAAAATCTGCATGCTCAAGATATTCTGCCCAAATAATAGCAGTAATTTCTGAAAATTGTTTAGTTTTTGACATCAATCTTTGCACCTCACATCAGGGAGCACATGTACAGATACATTCCCATTTGCTTTTTGATAAACTAAGTTAGCTGGTAAGAATTTGTTTTTTTGTGCTAGAAAAAGACACTGAAACAACAGATTAAAAACTATTTGCAAGTAGTCCTTTTGGCAGGATGCAGAGTGTTCATGCTTATAGCTGTCACAGGTAATATTTTAAAACATGTTTATATTTTTAACCACTCGTCCTGTGTTATAAACCTGAAATACTTATGTCTGGGCTGAGATCTTGTGAAAGAGGGGAAAGATATTTCTCTCTTCAGGATTAAAAATGAGCCTCTGCATGGAAAGAAAGTTTTAAAAGATCTGTAAGACAAAAAGGTTGACACTGTTACCACTGACTAAAAGAACTTCTTTCCAAAGATAAGCAGAGAGAATACATAGATGAGCAGACCACTAGATCTCAGCAGCTACAGACTTAATAGTAAACACTAGCCAGAGTTTACAATAAACCAGATGAAGAAGTATAATCAAAGTACAAGAAGTACTGGCAGAAGTACAAAAACAGAGTGTATAAATTTTATTTTTTTTTTTTAATTTTTGCTGTAAAATACTTTTCCTTCTTGGAGGACACCACTATCATCACATGCAAAGAAAATCTAGGCAGGTCTACCTCAAAAGTCTTGTTTATGCCATGTCCAATTGCAGTGTCTTGTGGATTTTCTCTGTTGATTCAGGTATGTTTCTTTCCACCTTATTAAAACAAAAACAGAGATTAGAAACATTTGTGGAAGACAGATCTTTAATACTCTATTAAAGTATGGAAATGCTCTACTTGAAAGCATATATCAAAGCTGATTTACTTATCAGATATACACGTACGTTAACTTAAAGAAAGGCTAAGCAAATGGTCAATAAAAAGATAAAACAAATGGTGGCCTCCAATGGTGATACTCTAAAGAGCATTTAGTTCTGAATGACTGGAAAGTCATCCAGTTCTTACCCTGTAAAATTTGCAAATATACTGCAGTTAATTATTTCCCTATTCATAGCAATGTGATGTTCATTTCTTCCATTCCATTCCTCCAATTCTCAAGCACTGCAAGACAAACACTCTCTCAAGGAGAACACTTTTTTCCAAATAAATGAAGTATCTTTGTATTTTTTTTTCTTGAACATGAACTTAGCAAAGCTCCCTGACCCAAAACTTATTTCAAAAACAT
>VZSJ01001700.1:638271-724516 GCA_013398405.1 Pheucticus melanocephalus | reverse complement strand
CACTAGCCAGAGTTTACAATAAACCAGATGAAGAAGTATAATCAAAGTACAAGAAGTACTGGCAGAAGTACAAAAACAGAGTGTATAAATTTTATTTTTTTTTTTAATTTTTGCTGTAAAATACTTTTCCTTCTTGGAGGACACCACTATCATCACATGCAAAGAAAATCTAGGCAGGTCTACCTCAAAAGTCTTGTTTATGCCATGTCCAATTGCAGTGTCTTGTGGATTTTCTCTGTTGATTCAGGTATGTTTCTTTCCACCTTATTAAAACAAAAACAGAGATTAGAAACATTTGTGGAAGACAGATCTTTAATACTCTATTAAAGTATGGAAATGCTCTACTTGAAAGCATATATCAAAGCTGATTTACTTATCAGATATACACGTACGTTAACTTAAAGAAAGGCTAAGCAAATGGTCAATAAAAAGATAAAACAAATGGTGGCCTCCAATGGTGATACTCTAAAGAGCATTTAGTTCTGAATGACTGGAAAGTCATCCAGTTCTTACCCTGTAAAATTTGCAAATATACTGCAGTGAATTATTTCCCTATTCATAGCAATGTGATGTTCATTTCTTCCATTCCATTCCTCCAATTCTCAAGCACTGCAAGACAAACATTGTCTAAAGGAGAACACTTTTTTCCAAATAAATGAAGTATCTTTGTATTTTTTTTTCTTGAGCATGAACTTAGCAAAGCTCCCTGACCCAAAACTTATTTCAAAAACATCTAAATTGATTTTAAAAATCAGTAAATTGTTATAGTTCCAGTAATGACAAATGTAAGTAAGGCCATCTAGGAAAACCATAGGATACAGCAGTCTGATTTCATATTGCGTTCACTACATAAAGGAAGAGTTCATTATTTCTTCTTAAAGAGAACTTCAAAGTGAGGTTAGGTCTCTGCCAGATAAAAACAGAGCTCTACTCGCTAAATATGACTTGATTGAAGAAGAGGTTGAAAGAACATGTTCTACTGTGTATTGAAGAATGTTATGCTTGATTCCCTTATGGCTGAAAAGTAGATGCTGTTTTTGAGTATGTTGCCTAATGCTGGTGAATTAGCATTTCCTAATCATTTTATTGTGATACAAGTCGTGAAAGAACAAGCTGAAGCCACAATTAACATTTGCATCCTGTAGATCTAATAAATACTTAATTATTTCTGCAAGCCTTGCCTTATATACCATGAATAAACATTTTCAATGATCAATATTCTTCCTGGAAAAAAAAAAAAGACAACTTAAAAAGCTGTAAAGCTGCCCAGACAATTTTAAAATTGCTTAGTTTTATGATATGAGAATCCCTTCACTGGACTCTAAGAGAGTCTAATCAGCTACAGCAATTCACTACAGCCCTTCTCAGATATTCCACTATTCTCTCTAGCCATCTTTATTTTAACTTTAAAGCATACCTTACATTTTTTTCTTAAAAAGAATTTAGCAAATGCTATCTCAACAAAGTCTTTGAACATTTACTATATGTAAGTTTTATGAAAAATATTAAGCTGCCTTAAAGATAGAAAGACAAAACACATGGACTGGGTTTTGGGTCACAGCTAAGCTGTTTGTGCTATGATGAAACACTTGGGGGTATTT
Organism: Pheucticus melanocephalus; assembly: GCA_013398405.1. Lineage (NCBI taxonomy): Eukaryota > Metazoa > Chordata > Aves > Passeriformes > Cardinalidae > Pheucticus > Pheucticus melanocephalus. Next base: position 722,915 of record VZSJ01001700.1, on the reverse strand, counting down.
AACAGAATAATGGCCCACATTGTGCCATCTAGCTTTTAGGGGTACTTCCCCACGAATCTCATCCTCTGCCACTGTGTATTTTTATATGAGTGTTTCATTTTAGACTTTTTAACTGTTTTATTTGGTTGGTTTGTTGGTGTGTTGGTTGGGGTTTTTTTTTAAAGTTTGAAATGCTAGAAGCATTGTAACTTTGTGAGTTATGTATTAGGTAATTATTTTGTCACATAGGAATCCAATTGCTTCTCATTTTTCTTGGAGTAATTTTTAAAGTGTCATTTGCACAGATTAGCATTCCACCATCTAAAAGCTTCAGCTTCTTTCAGTAAACATCAACTAAGTTTTTTTTTCTTTTTATATACAATGGTCTATATATTTACTATATATGTAGTATAGTATATACTATATAATACTATTTATATAGTATTGTCATCTTCACCAAACCTGTCAAGTAGGCCTGAGGCTAGATTATTTGTAATATACAGGAAATCTGTTGATTAAATAAAGGGGGCTCTGTAGTAATCCACTTTATGTATTTATTCATTCTTAGCATTGTATTATTCTTATCATTAAATATTTCTTACATTATCAGATTGACAAAATAACAATTTTTGATACACGTACTTTTCCCACTTTTGCACATTTTTGGCAGGAGAATGAAGAATTTAAGCCCCCTTGTCGTCAAAATCTACATGCTAAATATATTGGGTTATTTTTTAAAATCATGAATGGCAGGGAGGAGGAAGGGTCATAAGGTTTTAACACTAGCTAATACAAAGCAGAGGGAATATGAGCACAGAGGTGTCTTAAACAGCCAGTACAAGTTACTGACCTGAATGCTCTCATAAACAGCCATATTACTCTCTATTGATATGCTTACCACCCAAATGCAGTTCTTTCTGTTATGTGCCACTGACCAGTAATACAGTATATTGGTAGCAGATGTGAGCTACCAAAGTAGGAGACCAAAAAAGGATTTATTTTCTAAATAAGGGTTAATATATTCACAACCCTGGCCTCCATCAGTCATGTATATTGCTTTCTTCACATCCCTTCCTCAGGGTCTCCTGCGGTGCTTGGGGAGTCCTGCCAGCTCCTTTGGATTTCACCACAGAAAGAGTGCAAACCAAATCTTTCCAAATGCCAAGTAAAAGTTTACCAAAAGCCAGATTTCCAGGGTACAGCAAAGCAGTTTTGTACCAGCTACACTTCTAGCTATAGGTAGCAGAAATAATTTCCTTGTGTGAAATGCTTGCAGTGGTAGCAATAAAGTAACATTTTTATGGAAAGTAATGTGGGCTTTTACAGCAAACTGAGCAATTTGCCAGCCAAAAACCAAAAGGCTTAATAATGCTATATTCTAAATGGCATTTGTAGCATCTGTGATTATTTTTATAAAGGTTCCAAAGTAATTTAGAACATAAAGATTAAAGATTCTTCCATCTGTGAGCCAGAAAAAATTTAAACAAAAAGGAGCTATTTCTCCTGTATTTCAGCAGCAGCTGAAGTACTAAGATTCTAATTGTTAGCTCACAGTCATTTATTTTGCAGAGGACCTTCTAAAGTACCTTTTATCTTCCTACAGTTTCATTAAGTTAATTTCACACATTGTCATGGGATTAGTTTATTCTTCAGCTGGAAATAAGACTTTGCTGAGAAGGGTCAAAAGCCACCAGATGTAGTGTCAAAAAGAGAATGATAAAGACTATTCTAAGATAGCACTTAGTCAGAAATCTTGTCAACAATTTTGAATGACATTTCTACCAGGAACAATGCAAATCACATTGACTCCTTCACTGAGTGTCCTATTGACTTAGTTTGTTGCAGTCTGCTCAGGCTGGTGTGCATTGATGCATATTTGAAAGCCTCTTCATCTCAGCTACAATATATTATTTAAAAATGTCAAGCCTATTTTGCTGTTCCTGGAAAATAAATGATTCTCTCTGAGCTCCTAACATGTACACAGAATCTTTTCTCACTAATTTTCTTAAATTATGTATTTCATTGCTGTCTGCTGCAGATATAGGGTGACTGTGTAATTTTTTTTCTAGCCAACTATTTCCACATTCACATTTCCTCATTTAACTTTTTCGTAGGGATATATGGATATATTTGGCTGTACATGCATATATATATATAAATATATATATATATATAAATTTGGGAGATATGTGTGTCACGGTCACCATACACACACACACACATACACACACACACAGTTTGATGCTGGCATCCTTAACCTGTCTATTACTAAACATAGGACTCCCTGGTATTTTTTGGTGTCCAGGTCCAGGATCCTGAATGTATTTCTTTTCAAAAAAGTTGAACTGCAAGCTACAAACTTGGGCAGTTCAGAATGAAATATCTTCTGTTTTGTATTTGCTCGTGGTACCTTTAATTCGTGACTTAACACACCAAAAATGACAGTGAGCAGCTGATTTCTCTCCAGGCATCCTGCCTTTCTGTAGAAATCTGACATGTCTCCCCACCTCTGAACAAGTTGCCTTCTTTTTCCTGTCTAAAGAGCTCTAGCTTATTTGTTCATTACTTATATGTGAGCAGTTCTGTACTTTTTCATCATACAATGTTAGTAGATATTTTACTGCTTTGGACTCCTACAGACCTCTAGTCTTGCTACCATCTGGATCTGCCAAAATTTTTGGCTATTCTTTTCATCATTTATTGCCTAATGTGTACTGTCATTTAATTCACAGATATATTCCTTGACAAGCCCCAGAGAAAAATGTTTCTTGAATGTGAGAATTTATTCCCACAGAGGAATTTAATGCAGAAAATACATTAAGTTTCACTGCAAAACTCTTATCTTCCTTAAATGTTTGGGGTTTTTTGGTTGGTTGGTTGGTTTTTTTATATATACAGGCAATCAATTGGCTCTACAGACTCTGTGGCAGGCTTCCCTGTGCTGGAGAGGATTTAATATTACATTTATTTTGTTAATTCTTAATTTTTAAATTATTTTAATTACATTTGAGAGAGTTTATGATTCTTTTTATTTCTTCCCTCTTAGTAAATAGCTTCAGTCTTTTGAAGAATATCTTCTTTCTTCAAATTAGTACCCTTTACCTTGCTGGGAAACCATGCTATGGTTGAAGTAATTTCAGAAAAGCAGAATTTTCTGAAGTACATGAAATATTTTAGGAGAGAAAATATGACAAAATGAAGAGTGGATCAGGCCACTAGAGATCTGATAGTTCAAATCTAGGCAAAAGGAATTGAAGGAGAGAGCAGTAATGCAAAAGGCAGTGGAAGACCTTGTGTGAAGTAAGGGAGAAGTTGGGATATCATCCAAATATTTTCTGCAGTTGTAGCAGCTGTTGTCTCCTTCCATCTAATAGGTTTCCTTGGCCATAGAAACTTTGAGGTGTTTTCATATCTCTAGATCTGTCAGAGATCTGCAATATTACCTGACAAAAGAATGCTGTATGCAAGTTACACATTACAAAAATTACATTTCTAAGCTTCTCTTGCCCTATTTTTTTGAAATAACTCACACTGAAGAATCTAGCTTAGAGCTCTGTGATGGCATATCTCCCCTACAGTTCAGCAGGAGAGTACATTTACCATCTACTAACCCCCAGAAGGACACCATTGAATATATTTTTCATTTCCTAATATACTGTCTTAAGTCTTTCCTATTTCTTAACTTCTCATAGTCCTGTGCTTTAAAATTCAAAACATGGAAAAGCTTTTCCAATGTGCCAACTTTCTCATAATCTTGTAAATAAAGACATATGATAGTAGCAGAAAAGATTTCTTACCTGTCACTGCTTTTAAACTGTCAAATAAGACACAGTTGAAGCAGCACACTCTGTATATTAGTACAAGATTTTTACAAATTATGAAGCCTTAAATGCATTATTTTGTCACAAAAATCCTTGAAAAAATACTCTTTTGGTCTAAGCACAAACATCTGATGATTTTTTAACAGAAATTTATTTGAAATAAATAAATAAATAGTAGCTATCACATTTTATTGTCCTGTATACATCTCCCTGGACACATTCTGTGAAGACATGAAAAATTGGGGAAATATGACTCTACATTAGCAGTCTTATTCTCATGACCATGTCTTCTACCAAGTCTCAGTAAAATGCAAAGTTTCACTTTTTTATATCGCATTTTAAGAACCGGATGACTTAATTTGCAGTTGATTTCCTGAGTCACACTCAGGTAAGTATTTTCAGAGGGCTCAGAAAGCCACAGTCACTAATTTCTCTGTCCTCAACACTTTTTCTCTTGGTGTTTTCCTCCTGTTACATTGTACAGAGTGTGTGACCAGAGCCAAAGTAACTCACTGTCAAAAAAAATTCTTGATACAGGGTTATTTTTGCAGAATCATTTATTAAAATATTTTTAATTAACTTTTATGTGATTTTCTCAAAGATGCTGAGGGTAAAATGATGTTCAGACATAGGATTTGAGATTAATAAATACATTTTAAGAACTGAAGAGACCCACTTGTAAGAAAGAAATTTGATTTCTTTCATGAGATAAAACAGTAATTTCCATAGCATATCCAAAATTTCTCATTGAAATTGAAATCCAGTTAAAGAAAACTCTCCACTCAGGTCATCCTTGTGAAAAAACAGACTTCCCTGTATCCATTTTGGGGTATAAAAAATCTGATTCTTTAACTTGTGTCATGAATAAATTTATCAAAATTGCTTAGCATAGAGATGAAATGAGGTAAATATTTTAATGGCATTCTGGCAGTTTTAATGCATGCAGTCTCCAAAAATTTCAATCCAAAATTGTTTCATTTAAGCTTTCCTGAATTATTAGCTTAGGTTCTTTTTTTAATTTATCTGCATGAAACTAGTCAACAACCTAAATGAAATTTTCAATTAATTTCAAGTAATTTAGTGCTCTAGGTACTTTCTCACCAGTGTGTAAATTAAATTCTGAATAAATGTAACAACTCTCTGTTTGTTTTGACTATTTAGACTTCAAATATTAGTATCACAGTTTTAAAACTTCAGACATGGATAAAAATATTTGACATCTGAAGAGCTCTGTCCTCAGAGGGAAACAGAACATTGGTCTCATGAATCACTGTAAAGTTGCTCATTATCTGTATCCTCTCTTACGCACAGTGAAACTAAGTCAAACTTCTGCAATATACAGCAAAATTGAAGTCCTGTCCCACATATAATTTCAAGAGGTGAAAATGTATATACATATTTTATTCTCACTGATTTTTTTAAATTTCTCTAACTCCAGATACTATTCTTCATAAATTCCTCCAAATGCTTAGTCAGTGGTAAAGGCTGGAAATTTTCAATTGTTAATTTATTTCAGTATCAATTGCCATATCTCAGCTGAACAGATATTTTGTTGTTACAAGCTTTCTTCATGCAACCACGGAAAAAAAAGTTATTCACAGAAGATGAAACACTGCTGTGGAAAAGCATAGCTTCATTTAAAAAAGCAGAAAGGCTGAAATTTTGCAGATGTATAGACAAAAATTAATTGGTGCGGAGATTCAGCTCTATCTGTCCACTGGACTTCAGAGGCAAAATGAAACTGCTTCATTTAATCCATCTGCTCCCTAGAATGAATCCAATGTCAGTAGCACTGACATGACATGCTGTAGGATGTCATCCTACAGCACTGGCATATTTTCAGAGAGTTTCTGTTTTAATTTTTTTCTACTAACAATATATTTCTAAGCTGTCTTTTCAAAAGACATATATAACTGGTTTTTTTACTCTTTTTTAATAATTTTTAATTATTTTGGGAGACAACTTGCATAACTTACACAATAAGTCCATAGTATCTACATAATATTTTTCTTGTAATTTTGATATCCTAAATTGCATATTTTTAAAAAGCAGAACAAATGTCTTTGCTTGATATAACACAGTATAGGTTTACTGTTAAGGAATATGAAATATAGACCATTTTGACCATGCAGGATTTAACTAATAAAGTATATTCATTCATTTAAACCTAAATTTTTTTCTCCATTGTTTTTAAGGCACAACATATTTTATATTTATAAGGACTTTTCAAACAGAATTGTTCAGGAATAATGCTAGAGAATAGAGACAAGAATTCAAGCATTTTTCCTGTTTTGGACCAAAATATATTCCAAATTCATCCAGAGGTAAAGACTTGTTTATTCATTTTATGCTAAAATAAAATACATCTTTATATCAATCTCTCCTCATATTACTTCTCAGATAAATAATTATAACTGATCATTACAGTCAATGAGCTACATGAACTATGTGCTTCTGAGTCTGGCCAGAAGTGATTAGAAGCAATATCAGAAAAATTGTAGTAAACTGTGAATAGTCTTCTAGGTCAAAAGGTAACAATACAAGTTTTAACTTCAACAAGTAATGATTTTACTTCAACTTTTCCTGCTCAGATTTAAGAAAACTGAAAAACAAACAAACAAAAAACCCCTCAAATCCCAAACAAAACAAAACAAAAAAACAACCAAAAACAAAAACCAAGACCAACCAACGAACAAATCATCCCCAATCAACAAGCAAGGACAGCAAATAAAAAATTATCTGACAAATTTTTTGAAAGTTGAAATCATGAACATAAAACATGAAACATAAAACCATGGGGAAATAGAAATTACCATGCATCCTTAATTACTGACACATCTCTTACTATATGAAAACATTTCATTTAAAAAACAAGTTCAAACATATTGGTTTTGAGATGGCAGACAAAAGTATTCAGATGGAAGAAAGCTTCAAGTCTAACTTTTGTCACTGTAACTCAGCTTCACACACTCTTGATTTATTTCAAAATTATTTAAACTTGAATCAGCTGTTTACAATGAAGATATATTTAAATACACAATTTGAATCCTGTCATTTTGTGAACAAGAATTAATCCTTAGCCGCCTTACCTCTGAACATGAATATTTTAAAATATGTGTTATATGATACATAGTCCCCTATACTAAGTACAATCTCTCTTTTTTTGTTCAGGGGAGTACTTCAGAACTTTGTGTAAGCTTCAATCTGTTATAGGTTTTTTAATTAAAAGAAGAATCTGAAATCTGACAATATTTTTTGTTCTGATAAACAAAATAGGAAGGCACTAAACACATTTTCCAGTCATTCAAAGTATAAGAGATTCTTTAGAAAAATGACTAAAACATTTTCAGAGAAACTAGTTTTCAGAGAAAAGTATAGCTCTTTAAGGCTGATTTTCTTGGACTTGTTGTTACAAAATCCACCCCTGTAGTTTTAGTTTCCTGGATGTCTGAGTAGATGTTGATTTGGATCTTTTGAGAAGAAAAAACTTTTAGTTATTTTATTTAGCTGGCAGAATTTCCTAAGAGACAGTTTTCCTGGAGAAGTAATTTGATAACGTCTGATCATATTTTTCATCTATGTCATGCGTTTGTTCCCGGGAATAAAATTACCGGGAAAAGTTTAAGAATGCAGGTAATTTGTATTACATTGATCTGCGTGTCTCTGAGTATACGCATCCTTATATTTTGAAGTCTGAAATTTAAATTCTATGACAATGCCTTTTTGTAAAGTGGAGAAGTTAATTTCACAGAGCATTGTGTTTCTGCAGTGCAGGAGGACCTTTACATATAGGTTCCTGTGTTGCTAAGAAAGCCATTAAGCAGCAGCAGCAACTATTTAGGATAAATTTGCTAAGCACTGTCATTTTTCCTGGCACCTCCACAAATGCTGCCACATGATTAACTCAACTCTGACATAATTTCTTTAGTCTGCCTACTAAAGCTAATGTGTTACTGAGTCTCAGGGTGCATATATATCACTGCCTGATGTGGATCCAGACTTCCAGCCTTTTCCTCCTTAGGCTTATGTTGCACATCCTGGCTGCTTTTTGGATACTCTTTGCATATGTCCTGTCTCTGGGTTTTTTCATGCGCTTGTGCTATCCTGCTTACAGCTCTTTCATACTCTCCTGCTTTTGACTACTTAAAGGTCAGGTAATAGAGTAACTTTAGAATATTTGTCTGTGTAGATTTTAACCTATGAGTTTAATTCTCATTTTCATTAATTTTCCAATATTTTTAAAACATAAAACCAGCATTTAGGTATTTTGCAGAAAATGCAATACCTGCAGTTCACTATACTTTTCCTGTGTATTTGTTGGCTACAGCTTCCTAAAACCTAAAGAAAATCATTAAAGAAAATCAAATTAAAGAAAATCATGTTGACTTCTCTAAAAGGGCTAAAAAATATCATAAGAATTAGGTTCTAAATACAGTCTGAACTTATTTAAAGGTTTGATTTTTTTTATGTGTTTTTCTGCTTTTACTAATTTTTCTGTAGGAAATTGTGGTCTTAGTGGCTTTTTGAGGCACGATTCCACAAGTTAAGAAATAAAAAAATAAAAAAGAGATAGAAAAATTAACCTGCTCAAAATTATGACTAGATGCAAATATCTGATTTAGATAAGTAAGGAAAATAAAACATATTCTTTAATGGGCTTTTGATTCTTACAAATCTGTTAATTATTTTTGGTGCTCTTCATCAGAAAAAAAAATTATTGCCTTCTACCTAACAATAAGGAAAAAAGGCATATTGCCATCATCCAAAATAAAGGCACCAACAAACACACAAAAAACACCCACTTCAGTTTGGCAAGTAATGTTTTTCAGTGCTATGGGAGATGCCTACATGCCACCACCAGGTACTGCAACCCTTCCTTGCATGCTCATATAATACTTGGGAGATAAAACCACTGTCTCCTTAGGCATTCCTCAGTTTTATAACAACGTGTTGCTGCTATCTTGAAGACAGAAACTGAGTGATTATCAGCCTTTGGGAAAACTACTCCCACAGGTAGGTGGTGGAACCTTGCAGCTTATAATGTTCACCTCTAACTGAGTGTGCACAACAACTATTGAAACAAATGTTAATGTAATGAGACGTTAATCAGAAACAAGAGCCTGAAGAATTTAGGTCAACAGAAGTTGATTACCAATATACCATTTTTGGATCAAGAAAGATACAGGAAAAAAAGGTGAAGGAGGTTACTCTGTGAGTATTTTCCATGTTATTCTGAAAATCAGAATTAAAGCCAGGCCTGGTAAGTATGCGGATTTCTTCACTTGCATTATATGAATTAAGACTTCAAAAGCAAACTGCAGACATCTACTACTGAAACTAAAGTTCATATGCAGTCCTCTAGTCACCATTTAATGAGTTGTCTGATTCTGTCAGTATTGTATTTGCTGGAAGTGTCCCAACAAAGGCAGGAAAAACACATCTGAGTCCATGTTCTCAGAAGGCTAATTTATTACTTTAAAATACCATATTATATTAAAGAATACTATACTATATTAACGAACACAGAAAGGATATTTACTGAATGCTAAAATGATAATGAAAACTTGTGACTCTTACCAGAGTCTGAGCGCAGCTTGGCCGTGATTGGCCAATGAGTGAAAACAACTCACACCAGAATACAATGGAACAATCACCTGTGGTAAACAATCTCCAAACACATTCCACATGAGCAAAACAGAGGAGAAGCAAATGAGAGAAGAATTGTTTTCCTTTTCTCTGAGGCTTCTCAGCTTCTCAGGAAAAAAATCCTGGGTGAAGGGATTTTTTCAGAGAATGTGAATGCCACATGTCAGCTTTTAGATTTTGTGGGATAGCAGCCCAGGTTTTTAAAAGGAGAAGAGTGCTAATGAAAAACCCAAACAAACAAATCCTGCCTCCCACCTCCCCCTTCATTGTATTTTCCCAATTAATTAAGCAAGGATTGCATTATAATTGCTGTCTAACTATTTCTCCAACAAAACAGGCAATCAAACAGCAATATGTAGTGAATTAATATAGCATGCTGAGAAAGAATATAGAATTTATTTAATAAAATTTTATATATAACCTGTATATTTTTGTTACTGAAAAATGTTAGTAGAGCAATGCAACAGGTAAGAAAAAAGCTTGTGAAAGAGTCAACCCACATAAAAAAGAGAAAGTTCTTTTAAATAATTTCCCTGAGGCAATGGTGAAAAATAAGTTGGACATCAAAAGGGATGGGATATAAAAGAGAAAATCTTTGGCAGGATGAGATGAAAGATATTGACTGAGAAGGACAAAAGTAGCAATGCTCTAAAAGCCTGTACTCTGAAAAACATTTCAGCACTGTGTGTTTTGGCCAAAGCTGGACTAGAGCATGACAAACCAACTCTGAAGCCTATTCCAAGGATTGCAAAATGTGCCTTTGTGTAGACAAAAGGTCTGAGCCATTTGTCACTGCACTATGCTCCAACAGGCTCAGCCATATCACCTAGACATTCTTGGAGTATTCCTCGTGTGTTTGAGCCAGCACATCAATTCATAGTGTCTCTCTTGGGTGATATGGAATTAAATTCAGCAATGACACCAGCAAGCACCATGTGAAAGGCTGAAATGTAATGGTTAACAGCTTCAACATTGTTATGAAGGACTGTTTGCCCACTATGGCAAAACTCTATAGAAGCTGCAACCACCAAAGCCCACCCCTCCCTGAGGGGAGCCTTGGACTGTGAGTTAAGCCACCTAAGGGAATTCAAGATAAGATAAAGGTGACATTATTGTTCAATTACTCAGGTCTAAGGAGAAGTGAACAAGCCTGAGGAAGAAGAATATATATGCAAGAAAGACAAACCCAGCAGCTGTGCTGAAAATTAGCTCTGAGTGAGTTCAGAGTGCCAACACAGGTCCCCAGGCTCATAAAATTCACAGACCAGAGAGCTAAAAAGATGAGCTGTTTCTCACCATACCATATTTGCAAATGCATTACTGTGAAGTTACATTTTAGTGATTGAGGCCAGGCTTTGGTTCAGCCTTAAGCCTGTAAGGTGGAGAAACCCATATTTTCCTTTTAATCAAACTTATAAAAGTAAGAAAAAAACCAAATACAGTTTAATGGGTAAGTGATATTGGTGAAATTTTAAACTGGGAAAACAGCTGATTTTGTTTTTTCTCTCTCTGTCTTTCTTTTGTTTAACCACACTTGGGCAATGGGGTCCAACTTGGATGACTTGACATGCCCAAGAATGTTCGGCCTGTATTTATCAAGGTTCTTTTCAATTGTATTAGGCATATATGTTCCAATGCAAGATCAAGGTAAAAAACTGTGATTTAGGAAAACTTTCTGCCCTTCATGATACAAAGATCTTTTCCTTAAAGCAAAAAATAAGAGGTTGTGGATATCTGTATTATTTATATTTAATAACAAATGGAGAACACTTTGTAATTGAAGTATTTTTAAAAAATACAAAAAGTTGAATTGGAAAGGATGTGTTACACATCTTGAACTAAAATTGGCTGGTGACCTTAGGAAGCTGCTGGTTCATTGTAATGGAATTAAAATTAGACTTATGAGGATGAGGGATTTTGAGATGTTTTCCATATTTTTTGCTACTTTTTCTTCCAAGTGAACACTGCTGATTAAGCTGTGCTCATAATTCCTGTCTTGTCTTATAATTATTACTGGAAATAATCTTTTTCATTCAAAAACCAGTCAACCAACCAAAAAAAAAAATCCCCAAATTGAGAAAACAAAACAAAACAAAACTAAAGTTGAACATTGTTATTGATTCTGTACCAGAATTCATAGACCATGTCCAATGACATGCAGGAGCTCCAGCTCTAGTTTCATCTCTGCTCTTGATATCTGTCCTGGACTCCCTGAATACACGTCTGTAGAAAGTTCTAAATAGTGGAAAAGCTAAAACCAGGCATCTGTTCCAAGTTTTATTCCCAGATACCAGTTATAAAATTAATCTGGAAAGTTTCTTTCATTAATCAACTCTGAATTTTGAAGCTGTTACTTGAAATGTAAAAGGGAGGATCAGTTGTCAAAGTGCCCTTGGTCTATGTCTGTCAGGAGTCACTGTCCTTTAAATGACAAAATGGGGTTGGAGTTTTAAAGAGCAAAAGCCTTATAAGGGTTATATTTTGATTGACGAGTTACATTATGACTGTTATTATAGCAGAGACCTGGATAACTATAATAATTAGCCTGTCAGCTCAATTGTTACTCTTCATTAAAAATGAATGTGAGGGAGCAATTAATCTCACATCTTTAGCATCATTATGCTGTTCTGTTACTGCAGTTGTGTGCAGTTCAATATGTCAATTAATCTTCAGACCAATATTATTTTCTAATTTAAGTCTTTACCTTCCTTATTTTGATGTTGCACTCAAAGAGCAACATTAAAGTTTGAACATCCTAGACAAAATAAAATTGTTGAAATGGAATCAGAGTTGAAAATTCCACCTCAAAGTATAAAAATTTAAAATGGACATCATTATTGTCCCTCAAATCCGGCCTTGCATATCTTATTACTTCTCTGCAAGGAATAAAAAGCCAGAAAACTATAGGTAATGGAGAAAGAGCCTAGGCTTACACAAGTGAAAGAGCAGCTGGGCTACTTTGTTCTTTCTCTGCCTTCTTTATGTTTAACTTCATAATTGAGCCAAGTGGAAAAAGCTTTGCAAGCCCAGAAAATTAAACCTGAACTTGGCTACATAGTCATGTCAACTTGTTTTCCTGAGGCACTGGAACTCAGGATCCTGTATGAGTGAAGCAAAGCAGCAAGCAGGACTAGAACTCTGATCTTCCTGAGAGCTATCTTTGGCCTCTCCAAAGAACCTCCTTGAGGTATCCCACGGGACAGGAGGCTAGAAGAGAAGGCAGTCCAAGAGTGCTGGACAATACTCAAGCATCCCTTCCTCCAAGCTCAAAACCAGAGTACCTCCATGGTGAAAAAGTCAGGCAAGGGGTTGCTGAAAATCTGCATGGACCAAGGAGCTTTTAGGAAATCCCAGCTAGAAGAAAGATATTTATGGGATGTGAAAAGTGGACAGGACACATGGAAGGACTATAGGGATATAATCACAATATGCAGAGATGTGACAACGGCCAAGGCCCACTTGGAATTGGGTCTGACAAGGGACTTCAAGGACAACAGGAAGGGATTTTACAAGTACATCAGTAGCAAAAGGAATACCAGGGAAGAGATGGAGCCACTGCTGAATTAGATGGGTGTCCTGACAATGGAAGTTGCAGAGATGTTAATGAATAAATATTTAGTACTCCTCTCTATATGTAGTACAGACTGACCAAGGCGCATTTCAGAAGTAGGTCACTGGGGAATCATTAACACCAAAATAAATTTCAAACTGGAAACACCATAAAATTTTGAGTAAATAACTTTTTGAACATGTCAAACAAAGGAAAAAAAAAAGTTCAATTGGCCTTTAAGACATGTTAAACTTTTACATTCATTCAACTCAGAAGTGCATTCTGATTTTTGCTCTTCAGCAAGAGAAGAAATCTATTCACCTTTTCTGTCAGCTAAAGGAATGTCTGTAAAGAAACTAGCAGGAATTGTTTCCAGTGCTCAACAGGAGACACTTTCCATGTGGGTAATATCTGAATTATCTGAAGAGCTGTTGAAGAACAGAGAAGATTTTGCTATGACTGTCTGCATTACTCTTTTTTTTTCCCGTGTCTACTTACAAAGTGAACTGATTAAAACAGAGCAAAACTTCCTTGGCAGAATTGTGAACACTTCAAGTTCTTTGTCAACCAGATGAGACACCAGGTAGATTTAACCTATCAAATTCAAGACTTTCAAGACTGTTTCTCTCTCACATACATTTACATATATATATATATATTTCTGTGTATATATATATATGCATATAGAAAAAAATGTTTCTGATGTTTATTCATAGAAAATAACTAATCTATACAGTACAAATACTAGTGTTTTTCATCCTAAAGTTTTCAAATAATATCTTTTTATTAACAGATACAGATGCTCCAAGTTAGATCTCTTGAATAAAGAATTTGAAGTTGTCTATTCCCTGAAAAGAGAGGCAGAACAAAATTAATTTTCCAGTCAAGGTCAGGTGGAAGGGCATTTATCAGTTAATGTTGATTATTAAATGTAATAAGATAGCCCTTTTTTTGGTGTTGTAGTCTGGTAGACTGCAAATGGAGCATGAGAGCCACAGATTGAAATTGCCTGATCAGCTTATCTTTGTAGGGCACTTTTGGCTGACTGTGGAATATGGAAGAGATCTCTGAGAGGGTTTTCAGTTGGTAATATTAATGGGAGTGAAGAAAATATAAACAATATATGAAGAAAAAATTCCTAACACCATAGGAGATGATACATTAAGTCAGCCTTGGTGACCAACACTTCCACCAGTAATATATTGAAAACATTGTTGTTTCATGTTTATGAAAAAAAAAAAAAAGGAAGATAATGGCCTTGCAGAGAGGAGTCAAATTTGTAAAAACTGGCAACATATCAACATGTTTCTCAATTGTGAATTAGTCGAATCACACCACAGGATTTGGAGGTACAGGACAGGTACATACCAGTACTAAAGGAGATATGGTGGCATAATAATGCCGATGATGACAGAAAAATATTTCCTTTCTGCATGTAGGGCCAGTCAGTAAGGTAACACATGACACTCTGTAGTTCATAATGCCTAGATCATGATTGCTGAATCTAAAGCTAAAGAAGTGAGTCTATGCTCTTGATATAATTTCCAGAGCCTGAAAAATATTAATGTAGACAAAACAAATAATAATAAGCTGAAAATAATATTTTTTTCTTTTTCTTTCTCTGATAATGTGGGCAATAGCTCCATGAAGCTGGGTTTGAAATAGCTCATCTGAGTGAAAAGTCAAATATTTTTCTGGTATCAGGTAACTGATTTTGAAAACAAAGCAATCAAAATGGAAAGACAAAAATAATTCTTGCTTAAACAAAAATAGAAATGTAAATTGCAAGTCTCCATCTCATAGTTAATGACTTTGCAAGATTATGCATTTTGTGCAGCTTATTTAGGATCAAAGTAGTAGGAGGCTGATTTTTCAGAAAGGAATCACTGGTTATTTTCTTTGACAATTATTTTTAGCCTAGATAACATACATATTTATTGAATGTACATTGTTTGTCTGTGAATCAGGATTAAGTTAAATACAGACTTCATAAAATATACTCACTTTGAAGTAGTTTTTTAATAGCAAGCAAACATTTGCTGTAAAGAACGCAGTTTAAAAAGGGAGACAGTAAATATTATGTTAAACTGTGTTTCCTTTATGACACAGGTCTTGCAGTTTTGTCCTTTCCTTGTTTAAGTCATAGTCATAGCAATTCAAATAATTAAAAATTATCCTTATTGAGCTCATAAATCTAGTGTTCCATTTATTGTTTTGGAAATAATTTTCAAAGCAGCTGAAATTTGAATGAATTTTGTATTATGTTTGTGTACTTGAAGAAATTTGGTGTGTTTATATTGTTTCAGCTGGTTCAGACTTTCTCTAACTTGTCTTGCACAGGTGTCCTGGGGCCAGAGGATACTTTAAGGACATAAACTGATATCCTTACTTTCTAAGAACCAGTAAAAATAAAAATTATTAATATATCCACTCTTTATTCCTAATTTTTTACTGATCTGTTGGAGAGATTGTGAGGACTTTATGTGAAGAAATATGTAATTATTTCTTTTGTCTTAATTTGCCTTTCATCCACCTTCTGTCTTTTGAAAAAGGAGTGCAAAATGACAATGAATTGCACATGAAAGGCTTGGCAACCAGTGAAATTGATTTGCATGCATTATCAAGGGAGTATGAAAAATCCAAGCTGAAAATGAAAGTGGTGATGTATCAGCAACAAGTTGACTGAAAGTTAAATCCTTCATAATGCTACAGTGATGCAGACAGATGAGTATGTAAGAGTTAACAACAGACACCTCTTTGGTCTCACATTTATTTCTAATTCCCATCATAGTAAGAAATGCAGAATTTAGGTTAGATGTGTATAGCACATTCTTATATCCTTACTTCTAAGTAATGCTCACAGTACTAGTTCGTAATGTAACCATGCTCCTATTTTTTCAACATTTTGTCTGTTTGCTTATTAAACTACTGAGATAAACATGATAATAAAATTATTTTATGTACTCACATGCTTGTTAAATCTGAGAGACGAATGAATAACTGTTGGTTTCTCTATAGTAATAAATACCACAAAGCCATTTGTGGACCATCGGAGACAGGATTACTGTGTCAGTCTTATTAGAACATCACCATTCAAGCTTTGAAATACAGGATTTGTCAGTTTAATATCAAGTACACAGCCTTAGTCAACAGTGCATGGCAATAGAGATTTTAAAATAAAGGAGGAATTAAGAATACACCTACACATAGTCTATAAACTTGTCTTTATACCAGTATGTACTGCTTCGTTTAAAGGTGAGCAGATTTGGGTTGCTCTGGGAGCTTTTCTCTTAATTTAGCAATTCATATGTAGGTTCATATTAATTGTGAGACAGTCTCTTGATGCAGAGTGGTGCTGAAAGTGTCATTACTGAAGTCAACCTTTTAAAGTAAAATAAAATCAGATTTGCTCCAGAGAAAATCTGAAGCTCTAAGAGATTGGTCTTTTTATTTGTATCTTTTCAGCTTTTTGGTTGTTTTTTGTTGGTTGTTTGGTCGGTTTTTCCTACATATTATCATGCTAGCTAATCATAATCTATTTCTGACATCAAGATACTTTTCCAGAGTGATTAAGCACAGCTTTTTAATGTTTCATTTTCTTCAATCACAAACAAGGCTTTGCACATCCTCTGAAGCAAATGCAGCAGTTGTTCAGAAAAGGTACAGAAGGGTGGAAATAAACTTGTAAATGGGGAAAACAGACTTCAGACATAATAGGTGAAGGGACACGGGCAGAGGAATAAAAAAAATAATGGTAACTAAAATGAGGAAAAGAAAATTAAAGCGACACAATGACAAAGAATGTTGATTAGGCTATAATAAAAGTTCTTTACTTTTGCAAAGAATATTAATTTTGATTTTTTTAAATGTCTACTTTTTTTCTGCTGGATTCACATGCTAATCAATCAGAGTGATATGTAATGGATTTCCCTCTCTAAATAACTTATAAGAGTAGGACATCTAGTACAATTATTTTAGGGGTTGCTTGTTTGTTTGAACTAAAAAGGATATAAAGAAAATTACGAAACACAGATGTATCATTCTTTTGCAAATTAAAAGAATAATTTGGCACCTGTATAGTGAAAAAGAACATCAATAGCTTAAATGTAACCCAGATACACACCTTAAAAGTCAAAGACACTTGGGTCTTGTTTAAGTCCTGAGTATGATTGCAGCCCTCTGGGGACGGGTGGGGTGGGTTCTCTAGAGGGCAGAGTTGGCATTCAAACAGCACATTGAGCCATAGAATGATGAATGATGGCCACAATACTAAGATCTAAAGATCCATTACATAAGGATACTACCTTATGGACCTATTTTATGAGTACCATCATTCTAGTATGTTGAAAATGTGCTTGAATCATTAAAAGTAACTTTCACCTTCTGATTAGTCTTGCTAAAATGTAATACCTTGTTCTCGACAGTCACTTGCTAAGTATTAGGGATTATAAAAAATGAACTTCTGACAAGTGTATTTGCAAGCAATCTGCATCTTTGCAGTAGGATGCTGCCTTTAACGTCATACTACATATTACGTGATTTCTATCCACCTTTCAAGACACTTAGGCAAAGTGTTAAATATATTTATCAAATACAAACCAAAACCTAAGAAATATTAATTGCTAGATTTTTTGTGTCATCACTGCATCATGGAAGGGACCTGTCACTTATGAAATGGAGGGACTTCAGTTATTTGAAGACTTTCCTTTTAGGTATAGATGGGCCAGTTTATGACAATTCAGGATTTGGCTCTTGGCTGCAACTTAGATGAGACTCTGATGTAGTGATGTAGATAAGAAAAGTCTGCTGAACTCTCTGCCTCCTTTGACATAACTCTGTTACAGGGGCAGGCACAAATTGATGACTGGAGTAGGCAAAGTAGGGGAAATTCTGATACTAGCACCTGGGAGGGCAGTTATGTGAGCACAGAAAAGTTGGGGTTTTAACAATTCTCACTGCAATGTGCCAGCATTGGGATATAAAAAAAGTCTTACCTTGGTTATGGTCAGCGTGAGTTGTATTCTCTGTGTTGAAAATTAGAGTAGATAAAAGTTTCCTTTTGAGGCTGACCAAAACCCTAATTTACCCCTGAGTTGAGGAGGAGAAATGGAAAAAACATCTCTGAGATCTGAACATTATGCAGGAAACAATTAAAACAAGAAGATACGCAGCAGACTCTAAGTTCCCTGAAACTGAGAAACAAGATTCTTAAATGCCATTTAACTCTTTTCCTTTTTCTTATTTTCCTCAAAATTTTCTATTTTGTTTGAAAATAGTCACATGAATGCTGGCCAATCCACCTTCTCTGACAATTTCCTAGTTATGTCTGTGTCCAACTTTATGGAACTTTTAATCTATGCGGGTCTGTTGTATTGTGAAGAGCTCACTCTCCTAATTTGAATACAGAATACAACACTAGCAATAAAATCTCTCTGAGCAACTTGAAAAAGAAACAAAGAGTGAAGGAACTAAATTTCAAAATTAAACTTTTGTTTGGTAATATGCAATAAACCTGTTAGGTATTTACTAGGGTCCTCAAGAAGGAAAGAATTGCTTTTTACTCTGAGACATTTTATCATAAGACTTTTTTATCCCCTTAAAGGATCTGTGTAAAAAGTAACATGTAACTAAAATATAGTCTGAAAATATCACAGGACATAATGAAAGACTCACAAAAGCTTGTTGACATAAAATTTATGCATTTGCAATGAGTTTCCTTATAACGCAAAATTGTGGAAAAATAATTATTTTCATTTTCCTTTGCAAAATGCATTTGATATGTCTTGCCAGCAACTTCATTAACTTTACAGTGTGGTTTTGCACCTAGATACTGACAATAAGATTAACTTCTGTTCATCTCTGCTTGCTGAAGAGGTCTGTCCTGTGCAGAGATAATATTCTAAGAAAATATGAACATATAGCTTTTGTTTTTCTCAGCAGTCATTGTTTCACAACCCTTTCTGAAATCCATTGCTAAACCTTTGCCCTAAGAAAGCAGTACTGTGGATTTGTGTATTCTATGGACATCATCATATTGGTACAATGAAAAACAAAGGGGAAAGAGGTGGATTTTATTTTGAGTTTGCTAGATTTAGGACAGGGAGTGAAGGATCATTTTACATGTGGAGAACAAGCCACTGCTGCAGAAAGTATGTTCCTTGAACTTACAGTTCTACTTTGCCTATTTCAGTACTGCTTTTGCTCTACATTTGACATTTAATAACTAGAAATATAAATCAAAAAATCCGAATGTTCATCAGCTTTTAAATCAGAAAAAGACCCGTGTTAGGTACAAAAACCAATACAATAAAGTTTATAAATAGTCATTTCATAAAGAAATTTCATATGGAGTAAACTAGTGGCAACTTCCTAAACATCAATTCTTAGAAATCTTAGACTGCAGAGAAACCTCTCACCTACTGTCAGGAAAAAAGAAAGAAGGAAAGAGAAAATAATTAATTTTTTTAAAAAAGGGGGGGAAAAGGACACAACAGATAATTGAGAAAATTCACTTTTTTCTTATGTGTCTGTATCTTGAAGCAACTGTATTGGAGAGTGCTCTGTTGATGACCCAAACCCTCATTATTCTTGAGCAGGTGCATAGCAGAACTAAATACTTGTGAGAGTAGTTTTTCTGCCTGGGATATCCTTCTGGTAGCTTGTGTTGCCATATAAGGCCTACAGCTTTCCTCCACTACCTGCCAAATACATAAAGTCCCAGAACTGTGTTTATATACGAGAATAAAATGTTTGTATTCTAAAAATTGCTAAAAGAAAATAAGTTAGTATAAAAATGTTCAAAAATCACAGTTTGTTCCACAGGATCTATTAACTAAAATGCAATTATAAGAATTGGGTTTTAAATATAAGCAGTTAATGAAGTATTTGTCCTTTCTGACATGAACTCACTCATAGCATTAACTCAGCATATCTACTTGTTTGTCTCCATCTTTTCTCTTTGCACTTTTCTCCACCTAACCTCCACAAATAATTATCATCATGTGGGAAAAAAGACTGAGAAGAAAAATAAGGACAAATGGAACATTACATTTTAACAGAAAAAAAAATTGTGGTCAACATGGACAACACCCCCCCCACAGAATGAATGATAAGGGGAATGAAAGAGAATAGAAATTTATAGATCCAGCATGGAGATTTGTAGTTATAACAGTATGGAAATTACAGGGAGAAATATGTTGCTACTCCTGGAATGAACTCCAGTCAGCATGCCCAGCTTCCCACACAAGCACATGGTAGGGTGGGATGGAAAGAAAGCAGAGTGCAGGCACTGTGGCCAGGCTCTCTTCAAATCCTTGCAGAAGAGGAGCCTTGGTGGCACCTTGTAGCTGATCAGCTGCATAGGAGCTGTCAAATAAGTAGAAGTAGAAGATGTCTTTCTGTTGAACCAGCAACTGTGGTGAAATCAATCTCCTCAGATACACACATCCATCCCAAATTTGCCTGCTCCTAAGGTACAGTCAGCTGCCATAGATTAACTGGATGTCTAAGTAAGAAGTTCACTGGAAATACTGTTGCAATTAAACACATTAGTAAAAAATTCATCTTAATAAAATTTTCCCATATTTTTCAATAACAATTTGAAATTAATTTTATCACTAATTTTTGGAAAAGTAGGAAGAGCCATAAGCCAAGGCCTCTTGGCAAGACAAGGAAATACAATAGTATCTCTTATGGTAATTCTGTCTTAAATAGACATTCACCAAAGAATATTTTTCCTGAAGATGATATGAATTCATGCCAAAAGTACTTTGCAATATGAAGTTCAGCTTTGGTTTGCAGATCAAGACATAGCTCTGAGGATGAAATTACCATTTTAAAGCATTTTGGAAAACCATAAATGCATCTTTTTTCAGTCATACGTGTAGTATAACAATTTAGATGTTCACACTAAATTTCCCTATTTTTCATTGGTTTTGTCTTGACCATTGGAAGACTTTGTGGCATAACTCATTGCATGCTTCTACAAAACTAAGATTCCCATACTAAATTTTAATATTTACGATTTTGTTTATAGTATGCAAAAATCTCTGATGCTTTAAAATGTTACTGTTTCTTCTGCACACATCTTCTTCAAGATGTCAGTTATTATCTTTTACAACCTGGGGAATTGAAACAGAAAGAAAAGGAGTGGTTTACAAAAGTGCATTTTGCATTTTTTTGAAAGATTTTTAAAAATGATTATTCAAGAAAAAGCAACTTAAAGACCGCAGGATACAGTTCTTCACATTTGTGACTTCAGTGAAAAAACTAAAATAAGTGTCTTCAAGTGATTTAGTCTTGTATTTATTTATTTCTCTGGGTTTAACTTGATTTACAGCTTTGAAGAGCACATTATTACCCATTTAATTTTAATACCAAATATTTAATAACTCGACTTAACTGAACAAAAAATACTTCAAAAAATCTGAAAATTTATTATGCATCATTTTAAAATTTAGACTCCTCCTGACTGATGTTAATTTAAGTATACAAAAGATCTAAGTAAACATGAACACATACTTGCACTTAGCAAATTAATATCAGTTTTTAATGCACAGTAATGGAATGAAATTACAGAAATTGAAACTATTTGAACTGTTATTGCATTCTTACAGAAGACAGTGTCCTGTCACAATATACCCAGCCAAAATATATATGATATGTTAATTTCCTTTCAAAAAAAACTGTGAACCCTTAAATACATTGAGGAAGCAGCATTAATTGAACTATTAATACACCATAGGTCTTCTGCATCCAGTCAAATACCTAATTTCACCAGCCACACAAAGATGTGAGTTCCACATTAGTCATTAATAATCATACCCAGGAATAAGCCAAGTGAAAAAAAATGTGAAATTTAGTCTAGACAAAGGTGCACAGGACACGAAAACTTAGTTTTTGACTTGTAATGAAGCTTGTCATAATGATGACTGCAGAAAACATGACATAGCTTTTTCCGGATAAAAATTTGTGTTTAGGATTCCCACTGTTAATAAAGATTCCATGAGTGTCAAATACGTTATCGAACTTAAAAAAAAATACAAACAAGAAAATCCCCAAGCCCCAGACCTATCTCACCTTTCAAGGTCTTTCCATAGGTTTTATAACAAACGACAAAGGAGATAGAGTCAGACAACTGCTGCAACAGATAGGAAATTCACAAATGTTCCCAGCATTTTTTAAACTCATTTTAACCATGAGCTACATTATTTATTTCAGAGAAACCAGATTAGTAAATATCTTTTGTTTGGCAGATGTAAAAAAAACCTTCATAAACCTATTTGTCACTCCTATGTGACAACTGTAAAATTATCTGCAGTAGGAAAACAGCCTATGGAGTAAAGAATGAACATGACACAGAAATATGTTTGTCCAAGTATTATATCTGCATCAATGTTCTTCTGACAATGAGAACACTGAACACAGGGAATTTGATCATAGATCAGCTTAGACACCTGGTCTGTGATTTCTGCAGCATATGATTCGGTATGTTTGTCTCTCTGTTATCATACCACCACAGAAATCTGTTAAAAAAAGGCAGCTCAAGGCAAACTGCTAATGTAAAAGCCTAGTTTCTTCATCATGTTTACTTTTATGCTATGTAAAGTTTCTCTGCCTCTGTGAAGCACAGAGATACTCGGGCAAGCTACCTATAAGGTAGCTCAAGACCTGAAGACAGCCCAGCTAAAACAGCATTGTCTTCCCAAGGATGTGTCCTAGCTATCTGGATTTCTCCTAAGCCTTTGTCAACCAGAAAATAAACCCAGTTCAAACATTTCCAACTTGAGCATGGGCATATACAAATGGGGGAGCAGAGTATGCTGGAATATGGTGTGCCCTCTTCCACAGTCCCTTTGACAGCAGCTGTGTCAGCAAGAGGTGGCAGCAACGTGCGGCTGCACCGTGGTCAGCAGGGCAGTTCCACCTCAGCACCAGAAATGAGGAGAGCCCTGCAGCCTCTGGATGTAACACAGTGGTACAGAGAGGGAACAGCCATGTTTTACAGCCAACAGTAATGCAATAACACTCACAAAGATGGAAAAATGTTTGGCTACTTAACATCTGAGCAACCTGCGTTATTAAAATTGAATACATTTCCACATTTAAAATTTCATGTCTATAAATCCTGCTTTAAAAAAATTAAAATTTGCCATTGAAATAAAAATTATTTTCCTAAAAATGGTTAGTGTTGCCTGTTATTGCATTTCTGTGTAATGTTTCCCTTGTCAATCTCCCTGTAAAGAGGGGAACTTTGTCTAAGAAAGCCATGGTTTTAATTATCCTAACTATACGAGCAGGCATAGATATTTCAAACTTCTTTACTCCTGTCATTTCAGAGAAAAGACTTCTTCTCACTCTACCAGAGTGAGAACCTTTATGAGATGCATTTTAGGAGGCTAGTAAACCATTGAAGAAGATATTACTTCCTTTCTCTGCATCCTCTTTACACAAGAAAGGCTTTGCATTTGAATTGCATTACTAGAGAGGAATTGATATTTTTAATCTTAAAATGAAGTACTTTATTATCATTTGTTAACAACAACAACAAAACAAAACAAAACACACTCAAAAAAAACAAAACATTAAAAGTGTGTTGAATTTTCCAAGATCTTTGCTGTATTAAAATAGACATTCAAGTGCATCTGTTAAAATTTTCAGTTGTATTTTTATTGTCTATGATGACTTGGCCTTATGTTTTTTCCTAGCACTGTTAATATCAAAATATTTTACTGTTAAATATGTCAATGAAAAAATCCAACTGAACATTTCTTTATTTAAATACATAATCCAAATGCTAACATGTATATTTTTATGCCTTCAGAACTTTCCCTCCAAAAAGTAAGCTAAAAATTTGGTGTGGATATGCTTCTATGATAGCTTAGCTGAGGTGTATTTATATAAGTAATTTAATTATTATAAATTAGGTAGTACCCCTTCCCTGTATCCTTTAATTTACAAATAGACATTAGAAATTTTATTTGTAAACATATTTTAAAATGAAGGGCATTTTTAAAAACCATTTTCTGTGAATGTTATTAATTAGGAAACAAATGAAGACAGAATTTCATCTCCAGAAGCATTGTGTTCAGTTTCATAGGTACTTGGAAAAAATATTGGAAACGTTCATAGAGGAAGGAGGAGTAATTATATTACATTGTGAAGCAAATCTGTGCAACTTTTAAATACTGTAATCTCTCAGAACTCATGTCTAGCCACATTTTTGGATTGTACTAACAGATTTAGCTTTTAGAAATTTTGGTCATTACTGGACAATACTGGAAGTTATTTGTTTTTATTCCCTGATAAATATGAGACTGGATATTTGTATGGCATAAGCCATTTCATAACTCCTAAAATATGAAGTATTTTTAATTTTCTACCAATCATTAAGAAACACAGTATGTGGAAATGCTTTACTCTTATATTCTTCCATGTTCACCTCATTGCAAGAAGGATGAGTTTGACAGCTAAAAGAGGCTGTTTTCCCATTATCTCTCCCATTTTGTCTCTTTCTTTGTCAATAAGTCAATGAGTGAGAGAGAATTGGAAGTTATCACACACTTAATATTTAACTAGTTGGATCATACACCCCAAAATTTCTGTGAAAAATGAGTGGTTTTGTTACAGAAAAAAAATAATTTCTCTCTCTACACTTGGCCACATATACTAAATTTTCCTTCTATCCATTTCAGCATTAAGAGAGAAACAAAATTGCATGATAAAAATTGGTCACTAAGGAGATTTTCAGAAAAGTGGAGAGGCAAGTTCCTGATCATTACATAAACAGAAGAAAAACTAAGTGCCACTCTGTGATGCTGCCTCTTCTCTGGCACTGAAAGTGAGGTACTTTTCTGTCTGATCAAAGTGACACAGGGAACAAAAAGACTTTCACCTGAATGAGCTGAAGTCAAGGGTCTTTAACTTAGTTTTGGTACTGTTGCGATAAAAATTTTCTCATCGAGTGGTAAAATACAGAAAAAATATTCTGCAGAAACTAAAAGGTAAATGTAAGAGGCCACAACTCTGGAAAGGAAAAAAAGAAAACCAGAAAAAACCTGAGCTTTCCTTGTATATAATCATAATTTATTTGGTGTACAACTACTTTTACTCTGTCACAATGTGTGAAAATGGAGATGAGGAGAGAGCAGCCAAAACAGAGGTCACAGACTCTTGATTGGAGACATTGGTTTGGTTTTAAATTCTAGTATCATTTAACAAGTAAAAGTCAGTAGTGCCTGCCCTAGAAATCACTTCCTTTTATTCCTGAAAGTGAATAACCCACTCTTCTTATTCAGAAGTTTCTTAAACAATAATGTTATGGGGGGAAAAATACTCTTATATAGTGCTCCTAATTCAGTAGGTTACTGCTTCTGTTAATCTGCAGAGTGGTGTAAAGTAGAAATCAGAGAAAAAAGGTATGAAATCACTGCTGTCAGTGATTCTTACTTCTGACTTGCCTTACAAGAAAGGACGTATACCTGAACTAACTCTTAGGAAATAACAGTAATTCATAATAATGTCAAGATGTGGGTTGCTTTTAAAAAGAGTGGTGAAAGTTTTATAGAACAGTAGGACAGCTACATGGGTTAGGCTATTGCTCAGTAGCTCAGCACATTTGTCTCCAACATTGTTTAAGAGCAGGTGCCTACAGAGAGCAGCAGGAAGAGAGCACTGTAGCAAATTTCTCTTGACCTCTCTCCCCAGCCCCACAGTGTGATGGGAACTTCCTGATTCTGGGGTGACTTCCATGTGGTCCTTTATTCCATGTAGGTTCTTTCTGCTGTAATAAATTTTCTATCATTTTAATTGTGAATACCAGAGTTTGTCAAAACTTGAGATTAATCTTCCATGTCAAAGTCTATTCTAGTTTTAATAAATTTTGGTTGAATCAGAAGAATGGAAGAGGCAAGTTCCCTGACATTGATTTCAAAAATTAGAATGATTTTCAAAATGTAATGATCATTATACAAAAAATAAAGATTATATCAGTTTAGAACATTTGGAAAACACAGTTAGAATTTTGAGGTGTTATAATTATTCATATTACTACTGCTAATACTAAAATTCTCCTTCATTGTCATTATTATTATTATTGATAATAGTAGAAGTAGTAGTAGTAGTATTTTTAACCATCATCAGCTACTACAACACTTTTGTTCTCTCAAAAGACTTGATTTGGAAATTTTGGTAATTTCCAGTAAAAAATGGAAAAAGGGACATTTCTTCTTTTCCAGTGCTATAGCACATTACCTCAGCTTGAAGAACAAGAATGTTCTTGTACTCATTTATTCTACCTTTAGGCAAGCACTATTTCAAAAGAGTAAAATTTAGTCAAAGCTTGAATGAGGGCTAGAGATCTTGATGGTGATGCTTTTTCAATGGGGAATATAGAGTGGAAAACGGAACTAAAGCATTTTCCAGTGAAAAAGAGAGTGACACATGAGGGCAACCCTGTTGTGAGACAACAGAGACTCCTCCTGAAGAAGAAATAACGAGAATTCAAGACTTTACCTGCCAATTGCTATTGGCAAAAGACTTATTCTGTTCTGGCTGAAATTTCAACACTCTATCTTCATTTTCTACCAAAGTTGGCTGGCACTTTATGCCTCAGCAATATCTATCTAAATCAGATTTTCTCTATCAACACTAAACCAAACACCCTTGTGCTTCACAGTTCTAGTGAACCTGTCATAAATTTAAGGCAACAATAAGAAAAATACTTTAATTTCATGGGCTCTCTTTTAGATATTTGTTCTTAATTGTCAGGGCATTATCACTATCAAATATGATCTCTTTTTAAACTCAGGTTATGGAATAAACAAGGCCATCATGCAAAATTTGTATAACTAAAATATTATTTTATATGTCGATAAATTTATTCTCTATTCTTGATTTTAAATCTTTTTTTTTTCCTATGGAGATTATAGTATCAATACTACTAGTAGTACTATAAGTTCATGATAATACAATGGCAAAATCATGATTTCCTCAGGACAAATTGAAATTTCAAACACAAAAGCAGGAATGTAAGAAAAAAATATGAGCCCTCTTAAAAACTAGAGAAAAGTCCACCCTGAGAAAACTCATTTGCAGTTCAAATGAGCATGAGCTTAAAGGCTCATGATAATAATAGCATTTAGTCTAATCATTCCACAACTAGGATTATCAGATTATTAAAAGCATAAATGAACTTGAGGTCTCATAATTAGGCGTAAAATAAAAGAAGCAAAAACTTACTCCTCATTCTCAGAAAAAAAACCCAACAAAACAACCTCACCAAAACATTCCTAGAGATGAATCAGTCCTTAGATTACTTAACTCGTTTATAGTAGGTGATAATATTTTTCTAGTAGAGTGCCTTGAGGACAAACACAGGCATAGCTGGAGGAGAATAATGTACAGAGGTTGAGGCTGCAGACCACCCAGCCATGAGGTGAAACTGGTCACCTACTTTTGACATTTCTGTACTGAGGACTTCTTTGGTGCTGCAGACCCAAACCTGCTATCTGGGTAAAACTAAGCAGCTTTCCAAAACGTCCACATTAAGATGTTTGTGGACTAAAAGCAGTAGCAATGGCCAGCCAAAGTTTTTTTCTGCTTAGAGAAAGTGCAATAATGAAGACCTCATTTTTTGAGGCTCGGATCTGCTGAAACTGTTTTCAAGAAAACTATAGCACCAAGTCTACCAAATTTCAAGTTTGTGCTGTCACATTTGGCTTGGTCCAAAGTAAGTTTTATGGTATTCAGCTAGATAATGTGTCTAGCTTAAGTGATCGTACTCTGTAAAACAATTTTTAACCACAGCAGTGTTAGCTGGAGATACCTACATTATAGTTAGGAAAAGACCATCCTCCCAATTTCAGTTTCAATTTACCAGAAGCCTCTATAAACAGTGTAAGAGTCTTCTGTGTACATGTAAAATCTCTTAGGCTTGCTTCTGACACACTTGTAGCTTTTACGGTACTCAGCGATTGGTTTAGGAGAGTTTTAGGACAGTATCTGTCACTGCATGTGAACAGTGCTGAGGAGGCAATATTTGAAAGGTCAAGGATCACAGCCTCAATAACATGACAGTGATAAAATTTCTCAAATATCTAACAGAAAAACCATGCTAGGGACAGCATTTTAGATTGTTGTAGCTCAAGTAAACACTGTTGATCAAAAGACAAGTTTCTTTTTTAATTTGGTGAAAACCATCATAAATTTCATAAGATGACTCAACTATATGTCTTATTCTACCCATTGTTTTAGGAGAAAAAGGGAGAATTTTCTGATGAAAAACTTTCCCTGTTTTAAAACTGCTGCTGAATGACACTAGAACTTACCCACTGAACACCATGGAGGTATAACAAAATTTGTCATTCTTCTTACAACCCAGGAAAACCAACAAGGTTTAAGTACTACAATGTATGCTCAGATTTCAGGTGTTGTCCAGTCATTAAGGTTAGTCTCATAAAGCAATTGCATTGCATGTAAAGCCAAATTGAAAAAATACACCGTAAACAGGAATAGCTGGAATCTGACAGAGAGAAGGTCAAAAATAAGAGAAAGGGCCAAAAATAGTGCTTTGTTTTTTCAACCTTTCTCAGATCAATCATAAAGAATCCAAACAAACCTCACAGCCAAAAGTGTCATTCTTGTCATGACTTTGAAAGTGCATTTCCTCTAGCCTCTGACCAATGCAGAAATACTTTCAGCAGTAAGGATGTCACTGGGTGGGATGAACAATGTTAAACCACACATGTGAGCATGCCATCCTGAGTTACCCCCAGTGGTAACTCTGTCACATGTGTGTGAGTTTACTGCATTGTTACTCATGCTTGTAGGACTACATCAGTGAAAGGTGAAAGCCTGCATTTCCCTCCATCCCACAGTATGCTCCATAAAGTCATTGTGCTTACCCCAGTGTAATGCTGTTATCTCAAAACCATGCAGATGAATTCTTGCAAACTTCAAATATGCACTGAACTGTGCTCTGCAGCAGGACAAATCTTGATTTTTTTTCCTACAGGTGGGAGAATAAGTCTACACATAGATGATTTTTCTCACATTCACATGCAAGGGAGTGATAGTTTAAAAGTTTTAGCTTTCATATTTTTCAGATTCTGTACTGCCTTTGTGCGTGACACTGAGTTTCATATAAAGTATTAGCAAGTTCTCATAGCTTAGCTCCTTTTCCAGCCTGAGAACCATTGCAGCTTCAGGCCCAAAAACTATAAACAACAGCAAATTGAGGAGAGCAATCTGAGAGGATGGGACTTCATAACCTGAAGCTGTAATTGGACAATTAACCCCAATATGTAAATGGACCAAAACTTATAAAAATGTGAAAACTCATGAACAGTCATTCATCTTGGGTAGATCTTCGGCGTAGCCCTGGCTGGGCTCTTGTGCTGCCCAAGGTGTATCCTTTGAAGGCCTTTTAATAAAGGCCTACTTTATTCCTTTAACTCCTCCTAACTTCTGTTCCAGGTAGCCTCTCTAGGCTACCTAGAACAGAACAAAATTGGACTTAGGATTTCCCAGTCACAGTGAAAACCTGGAGTGCAGACATCGTCTCAGAACTGACAGGCTAACATTAACACAAGCACTCATTAGAATGCAAAGGATAGAGTCAGATCAGCCAGCTTGGTTTCCCAGAGACTTCTTTATTTCAACAAATTGGTGTCAAAATTAGTGTTACGCAGGGCAGATTATTTGAAGCTCCTAACCTGAGGCTGTTGTCCAGTCTGGCCTGTCCTTGACTGCAATGCCCAAAAAATTCAAGTCATTTGGAAATGAAGCTTGGGCTCCAGCAGGGAGGTGAGTAAAAATGTAATTTTTTTTCTTCCTTCCTGGGATGTAAAAAAATCACAGGCTTTGATTACCAATGAAGACACAATGATTTGTGT
This sequence comes from Pheucticus melanocephalus, assembly GCA_013398405.1. Classification (NCBI taxonomy): domain Eukaryota; kingdom Metazoa; phylum Chordata; class Aves; order Passeriformes; family Cardinalidae; genus Pheucticus; species Pheucticus melanocephalus. The sequence goes on along the minus strand of VZSJ01001700.1, from coordinate 693,027 downwards.
CTTCATTGGTAATCAATAAATCAATAACATTAACATTCCTGCATTAACATTATTTAAAATTGTCACCCATTCCCACCATATTTCTCTGAGTTTTCTACCAAAAGATGGTACAGAGCAGAAGCTCCTTCTTTAGTGATGTAGAGATTTTCAATAACGCTTCGCAGCTACTGAGTCACACCTCCTTTTTCTCCAACTCTAAAGCAGTGTTTATGTTCAGGAAAATGTATAAATGCAACTGTCTAATGACAAGATTTTAATATATAATGGCCTAGAGTAAGATATTTGATCTTAGACACTGTGAGAAACATGGTAAATAAAGCATGGAGAGTGGAAACAGCAGGTAGAAATGAAGTGAGTTATTAGTCAATGGTAGGGAAAAAGGAAGATGGGTGGAATTAGTGGAGAAGAGACAATGAGATGAGTGCACTTTTAAGTGTCTGTCACCTGAAAGAAACCACATTTGGTGACTGAAGACAGGCAGTAAGAGATCAGAAGAAAAAAATGAAATATGCTAGAGTAGCACAGTGAGAAATGAGAACACAGACACACTTTTCATCACAGTTCAGAAAACATCACTCAGAGAAGTTGCTCCCGACTGCAATGTCAGGAAGGTGGCAGATGGCAAAGCTCTAACTGTACCAGAAGGCTTTAAGAAATACTGGGGAGAAATAAAAATAAGCTGTAAATATTTGGGGACAATCCAAGATTGAGGCTAATGAGTTAATTCTGGGAGAAGAGAGATCTTCAACTCTTGTGGCGGGGAAATTAAAAATACAAGAGGGAGGAAGAAAACTTTTAAGCTACAAGAGGCCATTGATGGAGGTAGGACTGAGGCTGAGCTCATAAAGAAGACTAACAACTGTGCAGCTAACATGTTTTCAAAAAACTCACCCATGCAAATAGAACAGGGTGCCCAAATTAAAAGGAAACCTCAGGTCAGCACGTGACACCTGAAACACAGACACAGAACTTTTGCTTCTGCAATTATTGTATGTCATCCTGAACTATGCCTTATGCTAGATGAAGTTTTGTACAGATTATTTGTGGCAACATTATAAGAGGCATAGACAAAATCAGGATTGGAGAAACACCACTGCACCCTATGCCCTCCTTCAGAATATTCCTAAAAGAAAGGCCAAAAATTTATTCACCCATCCTCTCTGTGCACCACTGATTTTCAGATGCATTTCATGCTTCCTTAGGTAAAGTTTGCAAGTGATAAAGTGACTGATGATGTTTTCTGAGGTGTTTCCTTACCCCTTTTCTCCACCTGGTTTTAGTGCATCACAACTATCTAACTTTTCAGTCTGAATTACTTCCTCATGAGCCTCAAACTACCTGGGGAATAATATCTGTCTCTATGCAGATACTCAGATCAGAAAGCTGAATTCTGTGACCACTCAGCATTGTATCTCACTCAGCCTGTGAAATTTCCTTTCACTACTTTTTCAGATGTTCATTTCAGCCTGTGTCAATACGTCCAGATATATCTATTATTTGCTTAAAAAAACACAGTTTAGTTATGGAAGTGTGAGCTGTTGCACAAAGAATCAACACACATTATCAGTGAAGTTCTAGATAACTTCAACCTTCTGATGACACAAGATTTATTGGAAAGAGTGTGAAGAATATTAGCTAAGAACACTAGGAGTTGGGGGACTGCTTTATGGATGTTTGGTTTTTCTGAGCCATTCTGCCCATCTGGCTGTATGCTATCTCTGCACAAATACTGATGGAGAATTAATCTTCTCAGTAGTCTAAAGAAAGTCCTGCAGTTCTGGCAGTACTCAGTCAAGTACAGTAGCTACCTGTGGTCATGATAGCAGCAGAGACACCATAGAATGGGCCTTATGACAGACTACACAACCACAAAATCTCAGATTTATTTGGCAAATTATTTAATCACAGACTGCATGGGCTATTATCAGAGGAAGAAAAGGTTAATTCAAAGTTAGGTGAAGTAGGCTTCCACAAGCCATAGAGATTCTTCTAGACTGCAGGAAAAAAATATTTTGGATGGGCACCAAAATTTACTTGTAATAGCTTTTGACAAATTCATCACTTTTTTGCTGAACATTTTGAGCCACCATAATTATTGCTGCCAGGGCAAGGACAGTGTGCCTGGGGAGCTGGACAGTGTGGAAGAGAGATTTGAATCAGGCAGACAGTGTGGAGAAATCTTTATTTCTGGTTCTGCTCTTGCTAGCAAAGACCATTAGCAGACGCTGGCAACTTCTGCTCACTAGGAATTAACTCTTTTGACAGTTGTGCTTCTTCCTCCACTTCCTCTCAGTGTTTGATTACCAATGAAAGAAAAAAAGCATCAGAAATTCAAGGAGGTCCACCCAACAGCTCCACCAGAGCTTCTTAGACAGCATTAACAAAAAATACTTTTCTTTTTCTTTTTCTCTTTTTTTTAAAAAATTGGTATAGGAAAATTTAAAGGGAAATGAACAAACTGATTGACTTGTTCTGAAAGAGGCAGGATGAGATGAGGAAGAATGGGAACAGCTGCTTTATAATTTTTCCTTTAGAAAGAGATTGGGTCAGGTATAAAAGCATAATAACACAAGGCCATTTAAAGTAATAATTTAACATTAAATATTAGAACTTTATTGAAATATTTGTTGGATGCAATGGGTATGGTTTCTTAATATTACAAATACTTCACACAAAAAATTTTCCGTAGTGTCCTTTTTTGACAAACCTTAGCTTTACAAACTGATGATTTTTTTAGTGGATTTATATTTCCTATGGCAAACATTTTTGTCTGAGACATTCTCCGCCTTTTTTCTGCCTATTGCCTTAATTTGTCTTTAACAAAAAAAAAAAATCCATGTGTTTTGTTAATTTTCTTGTATTTCTGACTTGCTAAATCGCATGCTAAAGGAAAGGGAGGCATCTGATCTGATTGTGCCAGCAATAACAGCTGTTCTGTGCAGATTTTCTCAATGGAGGCCTTCATATGCCACTTTAGTTGACTTGGATAATCCAGGTACTTCTGTATCATCAAACACTTTGTGTCTGAATGCTTCAAACTCTGACATTTGCATAGAGATCAATTTTCATATTAAGAAAATCATAGAAAATCAGGACATGTTATTAATTCCCTCTGATTCCCTTTTTTACTTATAAAATATGATGGAGAATATAAGACTTAATTTTCCATAAAGGGATACATTAAATAGTTGTTGCCTTTCATTATATCACTGGTTTTGGAGATGAAATCTCTTTTCAAAAATTAGTAGCAATCATAGACAAAATTATTATAGAGTCACAAAAGTTGGTGAAGAAATTCAGATACACAAATAAATACATGGCCTGAAATTCAGTCTTCAGTGGACTATGTAAAACATGAGTAAATTATAACCATTAGTGCCTTCATTTTGAGGCATGTGTCTAGTTTGACATTTATGCTAGATATGGTCATCAAAAACAAATTTTGTACAAGATTTATTAGAGTAATATGTTGAATATTTGAGGGTAAAGTACACTTAGCCCCAGTACACTTCAAGAAATATGGGACTTATGTGCCTTTAATAAAACTAGAAATTTCTTTGGATGCAATATAAGCCTTGAGTTTCAGCATTTGCAAATGGCATTTTCACTTCTGAAGATTTTGAGTATTTATTGCATTACTTTTATGCCAATGGCCAAAATCAGATCTATTCTTTTACCAAAGAAGCTGAGAACTTCTTAAGCCTTACTCTTCCAAATGTTTTCCTTGTTTTTTATTCCACTTTTCAGAATGAAATGGTGATTAAACCTAGAGACAGCACTAATATATTAACAAAAATTAATACAATTTTGATTTTCTCCTGCAAAATGTATTTATTAAAAGGTATTATCAAGATCAAACATTTTAAGAATGATCAACATACCTCTACTGTCATTTACACTGAATCTAAGTAACAGGTGCAAAACCTTTGATGGATAATGGAAATGCACCCCAGAGAGTTCTAGGTACTTTGTATCAGGTCACAGCAGTGTAATTTGTCATGCGGGAATGAATCAGAAGTAAAGGTAATATTTTAAAGTGTGATATTATGTAATTATCGCATTTTAATGGCTTGTAAGCATAAAAATATTTTGTGACAAGTAACTTTACTACAAGAAACACCTTTGTAAAACTGCAAAGACTGAAAGATTATCACGAAAATCCACATCATTCTCACAGCTGGCTCTGAGGACACTTCCTGTAGTTCACTAGTATTCCAAGAGAATCTCAAGGTTTTAGAAGGGCTGTTCATTGGATGGTTGTCCATGTTTCTTTGCTGTATGATACAGCAAAACTTTTGAGTTATTAAAAAATAGTTTGGTGGTTATTCCACATTTATGGAAACATTTACATATGTATACTGCATATCAAAAATGGAGATGCTGACCTCTGCTTTGCTGGGAGCTGTGGGAACTGACACCATGCCTAGCACTAAAGGTATTAACTGACTGAAAATATATGTATATTAGATTTCAACAAACAGCAAGGCAAGCCTTGCAGATATTTATTTTTATATGCTTATTTTTATTAAACTGTTGGGAGGAGCTGTCAAAGATTTATCCTACATCACAAAGCATCAAAGATTTATCAATGCAATTGCAACAGGTGATGCCAGGCTGCCTGCATTGCTACTAAACACAGAATTCTGATATGGTGAACTAGGAACTCTGAATATGAGTTTATAACTACAATGAGATGGATTAAAAAGAAGTATTAGAAGAACATTATTATGAGGAAGTGAGAAGGATCTGTGTGTCATTTTTAGGGTATTAGCCAGCTAGTACAAAAGCTGATCTTAAACAATAGGTTCCAAGACTTGATGTTTCAACCCAATACCCTCCAAGTCTCTTAAAGAGAAATTTCTTAAATAATTATAGTTTGATGTTTTATAATATCAATACATTTTTCAAGTACTGCAGTAGTAGAAATAATTTCACTGACACATACAGCAACATCTAATAAAAATTAAATAATTTGTGATTAAATATTTATGAGTAAAAAGTTCTCTTGATCAAATAATGAACATTAATTTTTCCTTTTTGACATTTTAAAACATCAGAATGCTTCTTTTTTTTTTTCTAACTTTTTTTTCTAACTTTTTTTTCAGAGGATCATTGTCACAAGTTCCTGACTCCAGTGTTAACCACTTGATTCAAAGGATAGAATATCATTTGCCAAAAGGCCAGCTTTCTACTCTAATCTTCACAGTGCATGCTTGCTGAAAAATGTGAAAGTCTTCATGATATGCATTTCTATTTCTAAGTTTAGTTAGAAATTTTTAATCAGGTAGCAAGAATAACTATTTTCACTATCAACAGTGCATCAACCTAAGCTTTCCTATAATTCATAGTTTCATTTCTTACATTGATACAGAAAGAAAAAAAGTGAACTTTTAGAAAGTCCTCTATTTAAAATGCTCCTGAAGCTGCCACAGCAAACAGAGTATTTTCATATTGTCATGAATCAGAAGCAGTATTGGTTGAAGTGCTGTCTGCATGTGAGTGCTAGGGCCCCTAACAATAAACACAGATTATCTCCTGACACCCTGGGAAAGGTACTGGTGAACAATCAGACATGCACCTGTTGAGATACTGTGATAATTCCTGTCAGTTTCAAACAGTGGTTTCTTGTCCTTGTTTTTGTAGAGGAAAGCAGAAAGTGAAGCAGTTAACACCCTAGGACAAAGTATGTTTAAACTACTTATTTTACAAGAAGAAATTAATATGCTGGACACCTTAACTCAAACAGAGGAGACATCTGGGACAAGATCCAAACCTGCTTTAGTAAAAAGGCACTAATGTTGGTGATCCTGTTTTTAGTCAAAGGATGTGCATGAGAAAAATGTCTTGCTTTGACTGTCCCAGTGCTTGCCACAACCTCATTTATTAAGATAGAAACCTACAATATTTGCTCACCAGACTCTTTACAACTAGAGAAGTGGAAAAGCCTTAACTGTTAAGAACCTGCATATGAAGCAAAGGCACAAGGTCAAATTACAGCACTAATCATCCAGCAGGATGCTCCTCTTATTTCTGCCCCAAACATCTGGATTTGTACTCCAGCAGCTGAGTACCCCCACCAGTACTGAGTGTGTTTGGACTGTAGTTATAATAAGAAGCTGTAAAATAGTACAAACAAGACCATAAAAATAAATACTAATTCCACAATGTAATGTGGCATAAAAAACTTCAGATGAGAAATATCTCAACATAAATGTGATATAAATTGTTCTGATTATCACTCAGTACTGAAGGCCTTTTTACAGATTATATTTTACAGATATTTTTTAAAGATCATCTTCTTTGCCTTGTAGTGGGATCTGTAACAGTGTGAAAAATCCAAAGCTTCTGAAATCATTTTGAACTGGAAGTAATGAAACAACATTTATATTATCCTTTGTTAAATACTAGGCCTATTTGAAGTTTAATGCATATGGGTTTAAAGTCCAAAAGTTAAGCTAAAATGTAATAAGACATTTTTACTTTTACTTAACTCATTAATTCTTAAAACACGTTTCCCCCACAAACTAAGCAACATTTACGAGATTTCTAAAAATATCATTAATTTTACTATTTTCTTCTGCCATGCATTTTCTAGGGATACTGTAAATTGAATTTTTTTTAAAATTCACAACACCAATATGCACCTTTCTGCAAAGATTCTGACACTTGTGACTGCTTGACCACTCACGAGCTAAAATTAAACAAAAAGGACATTTTTAAAATAAATTAAATATTTATTAAACTCCTGTCAAATCCCCCTCAAAACTTTCTTTCACAAGTTTTTTTTAATAGAATGTTTTTTTCCTAAACAGAAGGGGGAAAGATTCATTAAATGCAATAAATAAAATTCATTGTTTTATGTGAAAAAAAGAAAAAATCCATTTTTGCAAATTAAGTATATTGCTATGAGCCATGCTGCTAGTTTGCTAGAGGATTTAAAAAACAATATAAACTTATCTATGGAAAACAGGGGGTTAGAGACCCTTTCCTATGCAGAGAGGTTGAGAAAGTTGGGGCTGTTCAGCCTGTAGTGGAGGACACAGCTTCCCATACCTAAAGGGGCTACAAGAGAGCTGCAGAGGGGTTTTTGACAAGGTCATGTAGTGATGGAACATCATGGAATGGCTTTAAGAAGAGGGAGGGTAGATAAGGTTAGATGTTATTCTAAATTATCTACTGTGAGGCTGGTGAGGATTTGGAACAGGTTTCCTAGAGAAGCTGTGGGTGTCCCATCGCTAGAAGTGTCCACGGCCAGATTGGATGGAGCTCTGAGCAGCCTGGTCTACTGGAAAGTGTCCCTGCTCATGGCAAGGGACTTGGAAACTGATAATTTTTAAGGTCCCTTCCAACCTTAACCATTCTATTACTCTATGAAAATGAGGAAAACTAAACACAGAAATAGTATTTATATTATAACGGGAAAACATTACCCCTAATCCTGAAAACACTTTGAAATGAGTTAAACTTAATAAAACATGAGCTAGAGTAGTTTGGTACTTACTTGATATCACAGTTGTTAGAATGGGTAATATTTAAGTCCACAGTTAAAAATATAACCTTATATACATGTGAGGTAATTGCCTGCTCCCAAAACCAGTTATATATATATATATCATAGCAGCCTGATAAGAGGAAAAGCTGCTTCCCTACAGTGTTCACGATTGTTATTGAAAAAATAGGTCTCTTTTATAGGTCCAAAATAATTGCTCTGTCAGCTACTGGGGATTTTTTTTTTTTGTCCATGAGTAGATTATTATCTCTGCTTTCCCAAGACTTTCCTTGTAACTTAAATTTTTACTTCAAATCTGTCTCTTTGCATGTGTAGAGAAAAGGGTGTTTTCAAAAAATAATTGTTAGAAAAGCCTAAATATTGTAATTATTATCAATTGTATGCATATAGTAGAATATAATACCCAACAGTGATGATGATAGGTTTATTATGTCTGTACAACAATGCAGAATAAAATTCAGTGTTGAAATGCTATCATTCATTTTTGGCTTTGAAGGACTATGTAGGCTCCAACTTTCTCTGCTGACATTAGAAGACACTTATTTAACAGGCTTTTTTTTGGCATGATATTGTGATAGGAAAGTATTTTATATCCCGTTTCTTCCCTTTGAAAGAAAATTTGCATAAGCAATGAACACTTTCTAATTTTTGATGAGTATTGTTTGATACCCAATGAGTCTAAGTCTATTCAAATATGCATTAGTTCAAACCAGGTGAAATGCAGTCACAGTTTAGAACACTACAAGTGTGAATTCACTGCAGAAATAGCAAAAAATACAATTATTTACCCTTTCAATTTTTTTGAGATCTTAATCCATCAATAATTCATATAAAATTTACTTTGAAGTGCCTATTAATTATGTTTTACTTCACAAACTGGTACAGTGATGGCCACAATAAAAAAAAAAAAAACAAAAAAACCAAAAAAACCAAAAAACCAAAAAAAAAAAAACCCAAAAAAAACCCCAAAAAACAAAACCATTTTCTCTTTGATAAAGTGAAGGGAAAAATCATTAGACTCCAACTATATATCAACTTGAAAATTAATATAAAATTATTTGAAGTAAAAGTAAAATAGGAGAAGTATACCTATCAGCTGTTTATCATGAAGCCATATGTAATAATTTAGGATGATTAGTTATAACAAATAGGTAAATAAGTGACCTAGGATGAGAGCTCCTTTTGCAGTTCCCTTTCTACAGAATGAACTGCAAACAAAAATACTGCAATTTTATTTGTTATTTTTCATTAAATGCAGCTCACAAAATGCACTGCTTGTGTGTACATTTTCAGCATCAGGAGGAAATTCTGACTTGGTCCTAGCTCAACATCACTGCCTCCATCAGCTCAAATAACTTCCTGGGATCAGTGCTATCACCTTCGTAATGACATATCTGACCTGAGAAAATTTGTCACTGAAACTAATGTAACTATTGAGCAATTCACATGACTGCCTGGGATCTGAGGAAGCTTGTTTTCTCCAGGACTTTCCATATTCCTGTATTTTTCAAAAGAAGCCCACAATCCCTGATCTTATTCAATTGGTAATTTCAGAGAGAAGTCAAAAGACCTTCTCAGCTGGTTTGCGGTGATAATGATTTCTCAGGAAGTACTGATTAGAAAAATGTATGTCTCAGTTGCTTCTCTCTGTGAATTTCTGGCAAGAGAAATTATCCAGAGTTTTGTATGGCTCTTAATAGATTGTAGGTTTTATTTAGGGAAATTTTTAAAGGATTTTTCCACAGACTGGCCACATTTGATGGACTTTACTAGCACAACTAATCTGTGATTCCTTAGTGAGTAGAAAAGTTTAGTTAAGTATGAATGTTCTTTGGTTTTGAAAGTATTTTTCATGGTTTTTTTCATTAAGTGATTGCAAAAGCATTCCCAGTAACCATGTAATTTGGGTATCACACACATACAATGATTCAGTTTTAGCTGACACAATTTTATTTTTCCCTTTTGTTTATGGATTAGTACATTGCTTGTTTTGAATTACTTTCATAAAACCTTATCAAAGGGGACAAAAATATATCCCTTGTCTGTGTCTGATATGTATTGTAGGAATTAACATTACATTTCACAGCAATTTGAATTTGTTGAATTTGTTTATGAAGATAATTCTGAACATGAATCTGAGTTTTAAAGGTAGATAATAGGCAGATAGTATCCATTGACACAAGGAAAATATGCATGCACATTGAGTGGAATGCTTTGAACAGCTCAGCAGTAATCATTTTCTTTATTAGACCAATATCAGTGAGAAAATAGTTGCCTTTTGTTCATGGGTCATAGTCAATACAGTGCCCACATGGGGTACAAAAGCTGGTTTTCATCCATAAGGTGAATTTTTTGAGGAACGTGTCTTCAGATGGTAGTACTAAAAGGCATGAGTGGATATTTAATTTTTGCTTCTGTAGTTGTATCTGTGGTATGAGAAACTGGTGCTCTGAGCTGGATCAAAGGGACAGAAAGTGCCCATGCTAATCTGAACTTGTTTAGTATTGCTTTGAAGCAGGGGCTATATCAGGTCCTGTTGCAGCATTAGGACTGCTATTTTCCTTTTAGTTTGCTTGCAAAAGAAAAATGGTAGTAATTGTATTTTTCTCTGAAGGCAAATATCACAAGGTTTTTACAGCAATACAGGCAGGCTGAGTATTCTCAAAGGTCTGTGAAGGAAGAAAGGGATTTTATATTCAATTACCAGTTTAGATTTTTTTTTAAGCCTAATTACCTGCAGAACCACAAGCCCACAAAACTAGCACAGGCTTGGAGACTGACTAGTGACTATGAGCTCAATAAAGAGTGACCTCAACACATGGACCTTTTTTAAGTGCATTAAAGAAATAACAAAAGAGGAGTACAGCCTCTCCTCCAGAGTGCAGAACTCACTGAGAACTGGATGATTGCAGCTGACCAGTGGGATGTAACCCCCCAGTGACAGTAAAAGAAGATGAGATTTCCAGGCTCCATCATTATAGCATGAGTTGAATTAACTGAGCATTCCACTGATTTCAGCCACCATTTTTCAACAGTGGTGTGCTGGTTCTGGCCCGGGGTAGAGTTCATTTTCTTCATGATGGCTGGTATGGGACTGTGTTTTGCCTTTGTGCTAAAGTGATGATGATGATGATGATGATGATGATGATGATGGTAGTACAGAGATGTTTTTGCTACTGTAAACAGTGTTTGCAGATTGTCAAGGCCTTTTCTACTCCCCATCCCACCAGCCAGGAGAATGGGAGTGCACAGGAATTTGGGAGGGAATGCAACCAGGAAAGCTGATCCCAAATGACTGACAGGGATATCCCATATCGTATGATATCATGGTCAGCATATAAAATGTGGCAAAAGGAGGAAGGTGTGGGCCTTTGGAGGGATGATGTTTGTCTGCCCAAGTCACCATTACACATGATGGAACCCTCTATGACTTCCTTGTATGCATTACTAGAATGTGTGGCTTTTGCTTTAACTATATCTCAACCCACAAGGGGTTTTTTTCATTTTTACTTTTCCAGTCCTCTCTCTGATCCCACAATGGGAAGGAAGAAGCAAGATATTGCATAACATTTACTCGTTGGCTTGGGTTAAACCACATCAATCCTTTTTGGCATCCAGTATGGGGCTCAGGTATTCAAGATAATGACAGGTTTGGTTGGGGTGTGCTGTTATTGCTATTTAGCAGTAAATCAGCAAGCTCCTGTGCTTACCATGGGGCTCACTTGTCTGACTCTAGACTGGACTCTTGAGCTTGCTAGCAGCTGCTTTTTGCCTTCTCCACTCACTGCAGTGCTGTGCTGCTGATCACCAGCCTCTGCTGTGCCTGGGAAGGTTCTGATGGCAGCCACAGCAACGTGCCTGGGCTGGCAGGGGGCCAGGGCATCACTGCTGTGCCGGAACTGCTGCCCCTGTGCTGCTGTACTGAACAGGCTGCAATTCCAGGGTCAATTTGAGTCAGTGTCCCTGGGATTAATCCACAGTGGAGCACATATCCACCAACTACAGCCTATGGATGACCCCACACTGAAGCAGGTGGGTGCAGATGAGGAGGACTGTGAATTGGGAAGCCTGCAATGGATCTAGCTGATGGCAGAACCTGTAGACCTGTGGAGAAAGAAGCCCTGCTGGAACAGGTTTCCTGGCAGGACTTGTGACACGCTGGAGCAGTCTGTTCCTGAGGGACTTTACTCCAAGGAAAGGGTAGTTAACACTAGAGCAGTTACTGAATAACTGCAGACTATGAAAAAGTTCAAAAAGGGCTGTCTTCTGTGGGGAGAACTCCACAGTGGAGCAGGGAAAGAGGAGAATCTCCTGCAGCCCATGATGAATACCATGGTGAGGCAGGCTGTCCCCCTGAAGACCATGGAAGTTTGTGGTGGACTGCAGAAGGAACCCCCTGCTGGTAACAAAGCTAGGGGCAAGGGGAAGAGTTCACTACAATGTTGAGCATGATGCCCTGGCCCAAAGTGGCCAGAGGTGCAGGTTATAGTAAATATGTCTTTAAGTCAGTGTTTAAGGCCTGGTTGGATAAGATCTTGACCAACCTGGTCTAGTGGGAGGTGTCCCTGCACATGGCAAAGAAGACTGGACTAAATGATCTTTATAGTCCCTTCCAACACCTCATCATTCTGTGATTCTGTGATTCTAAATTGTTGTAACCATGGCTGGAGCTACAAGTTAGAGGAATGTCTTTAACAGGAACCATCTGATCCGAGGGAGAAGGAGACTTACACTAAGCTGTGCAACAGTGAACTAACCTGAGCTGGTGCCACACAACACTTCAACTCTCCTGTCCCAAGTGACTGCCATACCTGACTTCCCAGAGGTAAATCCATGCACTTATGTATCACAAAGTTTAATATTAAACTGTTCACAACCTCCTTGTTTCAATTACTTTCATTCTGATATTTGTGGCAAGATAGACTTATTTATTCTGAAAATGCAACAAAAAAATCCTAACTGCTGCAACTGACACTGAGATACACAAAGCCTAATTACTTATATTCCACTGATGGATGTGTTCTGCAAGTTAGAATGAATTTCTGTCCCACAGGTATTAAAACATTTTCAGGATTTTAAGCAATGTGAAAACTGAAATTCTATGTGTTTCTGAATGAATAATCACTGATCTTTTCTTCTTTGCTAATAAGGCTGAGCTACAGCTTATGTTACGAAACCAAACCAAATGTTATGAACCAAAACTCTAGGAACACTTGAGTCTTTTGGAGTATGTAGTAAGCACTGAAATACACAGGAAAGTACATGTATGGGAAAAGTGCTGCTTTTCATGCAGTTAAATAGAAGAATAACTTATGTTAAACCACCCTTTCCTGGTAAATTCCCTGAAAAGGACAGGCACTGCTATGATCACTGATAATGTATTCTTCTGTACTGTCATCCCACACTGGCACCCATTCAGCTTTCCCAGTGAAACAGTAGAGTATTACAGCTCCATTTTCTTTGTAATTAAGACAATAGTCAGGATGTCACTCATACATCATCGCTACCTCCTTCAGGCTAAAATAGAAGCCTTACAATATTCTATTCAGAAACGTCAGAATCAAGTTATTAGCTATAAAAATTAACTACTGCAACTTGTCTTAATCTTTGCACACGGGTGTGCATACTTTTAACACAACTACATAAGGGCAGAGGTAACATACAGAAGACAAGCAAAGCTTCATTCTTCCCTACCTTGTCTCAAAGCACAAAACAAAACGTGCAATATTAACTGACGCAGACCTGTTTCAGCTGGAGGTAGGATTTTTTTAACTGCCATAGTATCGGATACTCCTACTAGACTCAATAGAATCCCCTTAAAGTTAACTTTATGGTCATATATCATAAAGCTGAGGAGGACTGGCAGTGTGATGGGAATGTACATTTCCACCCATGTCCTCCTTGACCATCCAGCCTACCAGCAGTCTAATGCAGCTCTGTATCTTGCTCAGTGCCAGCTGAGAGGGGAGGCATGGCAGGTACGTACTAGCGGTAGTTGAAAAAATCCAATGCTGGTAATTATAGCTCTTCTGTAAGACTTAACTAGTTTAGGTGCTTATAAAAGTTCTATACAGGGTAATCATCTAAAAGGCTAACCCCAGAGAGAACCAGCTTGCCATAAACTGCTAAAGGTAGAGGACCCAGTAATTTCTCATGGCTATTATGACAACTACGAAAAGTTACAGGACAAATATTATCAGTCTTGAATGCAAGTGTTTTTATGGACTGTATTTGCTCCAGCAGCCTCAACATAAAAAGACTCATGGCTCCAGTACTTTCCTGACATTATACTGAACAATTCAGAACATATTTCATCTCAAGACATTCTTCAGAGGATATTTCTGGAACAATAACTTGACTTTACATCCTGTAGCAGAAAAAGCAAGATCTTAAACCACCTTTGAGAAACACATTCTTGCTCAAGTCCATCTCTATTCATTTACCATTCTTTCACATGCCTTGTAATTAAGTGATACACTGAAGAGATTTTCTTTTCATGAAGTAAAGCTGTCTTCTCATAAGAACAATATGAGAACTTTTGATATAGATTAAGTGTTTCTTGTGAAACTCATGTTGCTTTAATTTTAAATTCTACCATTTGATCACTTAATCAGACACTGGCAGATTAAAAACATTCAAATAATTTCCTTTTCACTTCTCTCTTGCTTTATCTTTAATCAAATGTGAACAATAGTACTAATTTTCTCCATATTCTTTTTCATTTTTTTATCCAAGAGTGTTAAGTCACATTGTTTAGGAAAGACAAGAAATTTCACTCTGAAGTTTGCTAGTCAGATTGTTATGAATTCCATAGCTTGTCAAATATCCACTTGATATGAAATTGTGTGATCTCACAAATGTGGGCTGATTGCACCATCATCTACACATCTTCTTGACACTTTATCTTGATTCTTCATCACTTTGTACCTTGAGTCATCACCCTGTGACACTGAAAGCCAAGAGTGTACAAATACACAGCTCTGGAGATCACCCAGAATTTCCATCATTCCCTTCTCTGAGGTATAAGAAGAAATCAGAAAAATTGGTCTGCCAGTCATAATTCCCTGGAATAGGGGAGAGGGGATTAAAAAACAAAGCATATAGGGGTTTCCAACAGAAACCTTTCACAGGATGTGTCTCTATAACCTGCTTCTCACACTTATTATGAAGATATGAAGATTCTGGTTAGGAATGAATGGCAGCATGCTTACACAAACTCATCACGAATATCAATTCACCTCTGAAAACTTTTTCATGACTTGTTTCTCTGGTTTTGATGGAAACTTCACAGGTTCTCTATCCCTTATCATCAACTATGATAACATAAATTATATTTCTTTGTATTAGGAAAAGAAAAAGAGTATAGACCAGAAGGACCAAATGACTTAATCTATACATAGTGACTAAGGTACAAGGTATGCAGGCAATTTGACTTCACATTTCTGTATGTAAACTTCATTATTTGACTTCATATTTCTATATATATAAACTACAGTGAAAATACTTAGTAAAAAATATTGTCTCCCTTAATCCCTGCATTTTCAAATCAGTATACATAAGTGTTTGCATTTATGTGTCTAAATGGAGTTTGATGTGCTTGATTTGGTTCATTTCATGTTGCATATATAGTTCATATTATGATATTATTATATAACTACATATTTAGGAATATAATATATAATGATAAGGTAGTAAATATTAGTGCAAATGTTATTTGTGTATAGTGTTTCTTACAGTGAAAAAACATTTTCTCTGTGCCCTATTGTTTTTCAAAATTTTATTTGGCTTTTTAATCAGAGAAACTAGAAATTGCTCATTAGGCCCACAAGAAGCATGTAATTTATAGACTGATTTAACTCTTGCAATGACTCTATGAACAGAAGATCCACTCTGCCAGAAAGGAAAAAGAGAACAAATAGGAGGAATCACTGCAGAGTGCTTCCCCTTTTCCAAGATGCTGTCACACTGCAAGTGGATTTGCCTGCACATCTTCCATGTCCTTACGCCAGGTCTTCACATATCTGTGGGCCTGCAGACCAAGAGATACATCACCATTTTCTGTGTGGCAGAATTATTCTCTTGACAATTTCACCCCCATGTTATGTTGTTTTGAAGAACAAGTTAAATTGGTCCAAGCATTCAAGATCAGAAAATGAACATCTCTAGTTCTCCAGCAGCGTCACAAGTATGTTGTTAACAAGAGGGAGGAATGAACTATTTCATATTAGTTAACAGGATGCTTTATTCAGTCCATTAAATATTTCTAGTTTTCTTCTCATACAGACTAAGGAAAAGAAAAAAACAAAACACCTTTCTTTCATTAATTTCCTTAGTTTTGTGGACTGCTCTGTACCAGGAAAGCACTCAGCAATCTAATTACTGAACACTGAGAAATGACATTTCAGGGAAATATTGCTTTAAGCTCACAGAATTGAGGTAAATATTGATTTGAGAGAATACCATCAGTCAGGTCATCACAGTATATTTTAAAAAGTCCAAATTTTAGCAATCTCTATTTTAATTTCTACTAACTGCACTTATATATTGAGTATGTATTTGTATAATATAGCACAAAGACAGAGTACATGGTGGGGGGTATTTTTTATACCAATGTAGATACAAATACATTTGAAATGCAGAAAATTTGAAGCAAAAGCTATTGATACAGGGTCTGTTAACATCATAAGTTACGAAGGATAACTTTCAGGTTTTACTTATGAAATATATATCTTAGGCATTACTATTGAACAGGGGAAAAAAAGGGATAAAGAATAGTGCAGCAGAATTTGTAACAAAGCATGGAGGAAAGATGGGTGTACAAGCATTGTAAAGACCACAAATAGTGCTGGAATTTAGATCACATTTTTGTGATTTGATGCATGTACATTTTTATACTTGTCTGGCTATTATATGGTCTTACTGGAACAGAGTATGTGAAGAGGCCAGAATGTTTTTCTTTTTTATTCTTGGTTGTGGACTTAGTATCTTTAACCATTATGCTACCAGGAAGTACATTACTTCAACTCAGTTACTAACAACTTACTCAGATGGTTTGATGACAAACATGCCTGTCTACCATTTACACTTTCTTTAAATGAGTAAACATTTATGGCAAGTATATTGCTAGTGTAAATCAGGGAAAGCAAATCTGACCATAGCAGTTTTAAAATTTTAGCCTTCTCAAGAGAGTAAGCCTGAATCTAATAGTAGTGATACACCCCTACTGTAACTTATTTATAATATTTGGATGTAAATTTGAAACGCTGGACTCAGTTGTTTTGATGTCAATTTAAATTACAGGAGCGGTTTCTTGCGTAAGATTAAAACAATATATGGTGCAGCTTGAATCTGAAACTCAGGGCTCTTTCTTCCTGATTCAAGATGCCTTAACATTTTTCCATGTGCCTCTAATGGCATTTCTTGCAGAGGCACACAAATAAATTGTCTCATATGACTTGAGGGTAGTTTCAAATATCTGATTCTAAAGCACCACTGTTTGTTTCCTTAGTGCCCTCAAAGCCACTCATAATGTTCAGACTGAAGTGAAAGTCTGGTTCATCACTGTCACAATAACAATTTTCTAGAGATTTGAAAAACATGGACTTCTATAGACTGTGTCTTGACAGCTGTCAATCTGACAACAGAAAAATTAAAATTCCAGATATATTGTTGGCTAAGCATTTTCAGATTAGTATTTCTACTGAAATAAGGTTTTTACTGGTACAACTATGAAAGTTGAAGCATTGCTTGCAATACACTGACACAATACCACTGAAGTGGACAAAAAATGCCATGTATTGGGCATCCGACCACTGGGAATTTTACTGTGCTAGGAGCTGTAGATGGACAGCCACTTAAGTACTTGTCTCATGGCAAATACCAGTGGTACTATACAATCAAAGAATTTTTTATGTACTGAGATTTTCCCTCTTTGTATCCCAAATGGATTTCAAAAAAAGTCCCAAGGATTGTATTTTCTTAATTTCCATTTGTAGTATAAGCTCAATAAGCTCATGCAGGTGCACCACAGAAAGGTCACAGAAATATGGATTTGGAAGATATTTTCTTTTGCAACCCATGCTACAAGCAAATTGCTTTCTCCTAATTAACACTTATACAGTATTATGCACCACTGTCATATGAGCAACTCATCATCTCCCCCAAGTGGATCACTACATAACATCACTGATGGAATGTTCTAGGCCCATTTTAATTTTTCTTGTTTCTTCTATGTTCTGATCTAATATGAAACTTGCATTGATGAAATTGCTACATATCAAACCCAAATAATCCAAAAATGAACTTACCATGTCTGCAGCTTTTTTCCACGCAGCAACCTTTACCTATATTCATTCTACACGTGATAGAAATTAAAAGGTAGCAAGGGTATGAACAAGGATAATTCTATATCTGAAAGTTTACTTTATAAAATTCCTTAGCTTTTGCTGTGATCAAACATAAGAAGAGGCATAATGCGCCTGAAACACAGGATGTTGCTTCAGAATATGAAGCAGAAATTCATACTCTATGCATGACTAAGTACTGGCACAGTTTTGTCACAGAGGCTATGGAGTCTCCATCCCTGGAGATACTCAAAAGCTGTCTGAATATGGCTCTGGGTGGCCCTGCTTGAGCAGGGACACTGGACAAGATGGCCTCTAGCAGTCCCTTCCATCCTCAACCATTCTCTTATCCTTTGATTCTATGAATGCCCATCCCAGTTCTTTCAGCATATAATAATATATATAATTAATTCTACAAGGACGTCACTGTTAATAAAAAGTGACACAGTTTTAACTGTATCACATTAACACATCACTCCTCTGTTAGTGTCTTTCTCTAAGAGCTACCAAAACAATTGTGTCAGCATACCCGTCTGATATTCCTTCTTTACATCTGCCAATATTCTTTGTCTTGGAAATTGTTGGTAGGATCTGCTGTAGTATATTATCTTCACTACTCTTCAGAATATTTTTCAAGCTGTTCTCAGAGGAAACCAATATGTGTGTCTTTTCCATTGCATGAGACACAAGACTGGGAAGGCAGAAGAAGAATACACGTAAGATAGTAATTGAGACATAAGATAGACATTAACCAAGTAGTACCCCTCTGTAATTAGCAGGGATATGAACAAACCTTTCAGATGTAAGGATTACACAGCTTACAACACCAGACCTTATCTTCCAAGTAAAGATTTTTCAGTGATTAGGAACTTAGGAGATCTTAGATGTATAGGCAAACATGTTCTGTGTATAGGTCTGAAATTGTGTTTAACTGTAAGTGTTATTATCATGTGACAGCAACACAGGAAAATTTTAGTCTGATATTTAGTGGAACTTTTGAAATTTTAATGCTTTAGAATAATGGCAAAGAGGAAGCAAAATGTTGGAGTAGCTGCTAGCTATTTTTGAAATAGACAAAAATTAATAGGTGATATACAGAAACTGTAAGAGTGTTGCAGCCAAAGCCTGTTGAAGTACTTGTAGAAAAAAGAATTTTTCAGTTTTACATTAGACTAGATTGTTGGCTCTGTATGTTCTGATAAAAAAATTCAATGTCCCTTACTAGTCCTAAAATTGAAGTACCTCTCACACACTTACAAGTGGACCTTAAAGGCATAAGCTGAAAGTGGGCCCTAAAGAGTGCAGATAATCTTGTCTACCTCACTCTATGTATAACATTTTTTCCAAAGTGGCAATCTAGTGATTTTTCTATGGTTTCATATTCATATGTAATTAGCTCTTGAAGAGAGGACTTGGAATAGAAAATAGCAAATTGGAGCAGCAGAACTCGCTTTGCTCTGCTGTAAATGATCATGTAAGGCAACAAAGACTTAAAACATTGAATACTACTGGAAAGAAGAAAGGAATATAGTCCTGATTTTTGTGTATGACAAGTGGAAACAAAGTATTATGTAAATAAAGCCTTGCTTCCCTAATCTATAAAAGGTAAGCTAATTACATTTGCTTCTTCAAGTTACTAAAAAGCTTTTTCATCTCTGGAAGACAAGGAATTCCCAGTTCAATTTTAGAGATGTTTTCTTAAAAGCTTTTTGTTTCGCTGCAGTTAGGTAATGTAAGTGATCAGGTGAAAGTTTTCCTTTTGCTTTTTCTTGAGGTAAAGGCACTATATTCTCAATGGGTACAACAGGATACACAGAGAAAAGAGAGGGTTTAGTGGGTTTATACCTTAAATGGAGGTAGCCTTGTTCATCTCCTGGTACTGAGCATTACCATCAGTTTTGTAAGAATAGATATAACAGATGGAGAGCCAGAAAGAAAAATCTGTGTTTAGATTTGGGTATTTGGCTTAATAAAGTATCTCATGGAAATGGATATCTCTACATGGTATTACAGATATGGCCAGAGATGGAAAAGTGACAAAGGCTTTGCATTCCTTACAGCAAGTCCAGGAGTCTCTTGAATGCTCATATTTATTCAGTTATTAGTTAGAAAATGATCAATCCATTCACTAAGAGAAAATACCAAAATTCATTTTTTGCATTCACACTGCCGAGTTCTGGTTCATTTTCCTGAGGCCGTATTCTTACCAGGACCTGTCTCCAAATTCTGTTCACCAGAGCACAAGGCTTTCTTCCTCTCAGTGTAGCAAAGAATGTTTGCTCAATTAAAATATGTAGTTCCAGAGATAGCCAAAAATGAGCAAATTTTTGGACACCTGCAGCATTGTTTTGAAGCAAAATGCATGGATTTCTGGGGATTACCAGTTATTCAATGGTATACTAGGAAACACTCATACAATACAGTACATTGTTTTTTAAAATCCCTAGTTTTCATCAAAACACTGCGGATTAAAAAAAAGGAAGACAACCTATATTAGTATCACAGATTTTAAACCATTGTTTTTCAAACATTTTTGAAAAAGAAATACTGTTCTAGCATTAGTCAGTTAAAAGTAATAAGGTTTTTTTTTAGATTCTGTTTTTAAAGGTAAAAAGACAGGCAGTACATAATTTGCTTTTAAACAGACAGAAAAAAACCCCCAAAATATTATCCTATAGGCTGTATTCACAACCAAATGAAGATAAAAATCAAACTCATAGTTTTGGGGTTTCTTTTTCTTTTCCACTTATAATGTCAGGCCATCTGTCAGGCATATAAAATGGAATATTTCCATGAGCTGTTTACTTCTATAAAGGATAGTCTCCATAGCATTCAGAATTTTTTAAAGGTCAGAATGACATGGTTGCTGTGGTCAGAAAAGAAACAATGACACTTCTATGAGGAACAGATTGACTCTTCAGGTTAAATCTTTCTTTGGGGAAAATTTATGTACTTGGTTTATATCAGGTTATATTAATTTACATCACTATTAGGCTCTCTCCGTATCCAAACTATATCAATTTCTTTTGCTGATAAAACAAAATGTACTTTGTACACCACAAAATAAAGCGGGACTTAAAATTATGTGAGTGAGTGATGCTGAAAAATATTACAAATTTCATAATTAACCTACTTTTCTTAACAAGATAGTCTTAACAGATCTTGAATTTATTTTCTGAGCAGAGAAAAAGCAGAAAAGAGTCAGGCTTTTCTGCAGCTGAAACAATAGTTGTTACATCAACATAACAGGACAGGGATTTCTGAATGAGGTTTAAACTACCTTGTTTATTGAGCAGCGTTGTGATTATTTTCAAACTGTGACAGATGTAATTAGAATATTCCTGCTACAGAAGGCAGTTCTTCATTAATTTGACTATGTGCATATACATACATAGAAGTATGTGAGCAAGCTACAGTACCACCTGCCTCCTCCCCACCACAGAGGAGAAATGCACAAGTAGAAATAATCAAGAAAAGTGCTGAGAAATTTATATGGCATCAATATTAATAATATTTTTTTAAAATTCTGTATGTATAAAATATTTGTGTATGACAAGTAGAAATGAAATATTATGTTGAAGTTTAAAAAATAGTTGTTTCTGGAATCAATATGCAATCATAACAGCTTTATCATGAAAACATATATTAATATATTCCTAACTTCATTTGATATTCATGTTTTTTCCTTACTTTTTTTATTAGGAAACCTTCTTCTATCATCTAAAAGAAAATACACCTGCAGATAAACAGACAACTTTTCACTGTGAAAACTCAAATTAATCTTCTATTCTTTAATTTAAAATCAGTAACAACAATTCAGCAGATAGTGGAGTTGTGCCATGATAAAACAAATGTTGCACAAATGTTGTTTCACTATCTTACAAGAGTGAAAATTTAAATGCCAATGTGGAAGCAGTTTTGATAAGAGATGCATCTTAATGCAAGCAGAAGCTTGCACTGTTCTCTCATGTTCTGCATGGTGTTTCTTGGGAGGAAATATAGTTTTATGTCTTTTTAAGACCTTAAATATTTTCAAGAATTTTTGCCACAGTGGAATTGATCTCTTCAAGATATGAACCCCTCAAGATCTGAGTCAAACTTAGAAATTTTTTTTATCATTGTCAATCAGAAGCTGTAGCTAGACAATTATGTTGGGGTTACTAGATTTATGATTAAGCAATTGCAGTGTGAATGTTGTATTCTTGGCTCATATTTTTTTAAAGGACAAGGGAAGACATCCTAAGATGAATGGGCTGCCTGGATGAGAGCCACCTGGAGTGAAGTCAGGATTGAGCAGTAACTGGGGCAGCGGTAATTCCAGCAAGGGGAAATTATGACCACCATTTCAGTGACCACCCACTGCAGACAGACCCCAGAGTCAGATGAAGGGAAGAACTAGCCAGAGGACTAATTAACATGAGAAGTGAGACATATAATGAGCAAATAGGGGGTTGAGTACTAAGTGATGAAAAAGTTGCGGAAACTGTGACCAATGAATACTGATGCCTTTGTTTTTTTAAATGTATAAACAGTGTAAAGTTTAGATGATCACAGAGTCAGGCTTTTGTGTGCTACCACCCAGCTCCCTCCTTTGTGCACTCTAGGATAAAACACAGAAATATCTCACCTGGGCATGTGAGGTGCTACTGCACCAGGTAACAGGCCCCTGTTCAGGACAACAGCTGGGTTCTTTTGAATTATGATGAAATGCAGGTCCACACTTCCAAAGGAATTTGATTGATCCAAACTCTGAAACAAGGAATGTTCTCGGTGACAAAAATAATCAGAAAGATTCCCATGAATACAGCTCAGACCATTTGCCTCAGAAAACTTAGAAGACTGATTTTGCTGAGCTGTTCAATTGTAGCTTTGGAGAAAACCCTTCTCTCTGTTCCACTGATATTCTTCTCTCAATATTTCTAGTTATTTTTTTTTCCCCACTCAAGTCCTGTGCAAGATGGTCATAAAAGCCTGCTTTTTCTACTGCTCATTTTGTGGAGCTAGAAAGATTTTGTTCATAGGAAATATATATTGACAAAGCTTTTCTTTAGAAAACATGTAATATGATGAGTTGTTTGCAATAGGCTCCAGTGGTCTGGAAGCAGTATGACCCAAGTATCCAAAACAACAGTCTCCTGAAATGTTTCATTCAGTTATAGACAGGGAAGAAAAAACAGAAGCATAACAGATTCCAAAAAGATATTTAAAATCTCAAATTTTGGAAGACAAAATATATTTGCCTAACTTTTTCACTCTTTCTGTTTTACAAGCTGTCATGGCTTGACACTGAACCAACGCCAGGAAGCCATGGAAATCACTTACTCACCCTCTCCTGCCACAGTTGGGCAGAGGAGAGAAAAAATTTAAATGAAGGCTTCATTAATTGATTTAAGGACCAGGAGAAAACACTCCAAGGGAAAAACAGGCTCTCTTAGAGGTACAAAATGAGTTTATTACTAAAAAAATAATCAGAGGAGGATAATAAGAAGTAAAATAAGCCCTCAAAAACAACTTTTCTTCCCCAACCCCTCCCTCCTTCCCCCCAACAGTGCAGGGAGACAGGGTATGGAACTTTGGTCAGTTTGCTGCTTGAGGTCTTCCACTGCTCAGGGAGAGGGGTCCTTTCACTGCTACACCATGGGGTCTTTCCCACAGGAGGCAGTTGTCCAGGAACTTCTCCAGCATGGCTCCAATCTCACAAGCAGCAGTCCCCCCAAAACTGCTGCTATGTGAGTCCCTCCCACAGACAAACAGTGCTCCCAAAACTGCTGCGGTCTGGGTCTCTCTTCCACGGGAGGCAGTCCTCCAAGGACAGGCTGCTCCAGCCTGGGGGCAGGGCCCCTCTCTCCACAGGTCTCCCACAGGGTCACAGCCTCCTCCAGGCATCCACCTGCTCCAGCATGGGCATCTCCATGGAGTGCAGATGGATCTCTGCATCCTTGTGGATCCCCATGGGCTGCAGGGGCACAGCTGCTTCACCATGGGCTGCACCACGGCCTGCAGGGGAATCTCAGCTCCAGTGCCTGGAGCAGCTCCTGCTCCTCCTTCTGCACTGACCCTGGTGTCTCCATGTTGTTTCCCTCACATGTACTCACCTCCTCCTCTTCTCTGACTGAAAAAAATATCTGTGTGTGCCCCACTTTGTCTTGATTTTCTTCTTAAATCTGTTATGACAGAGGCATTACCAACCTCTCCAATTGGCCCAGTCTTGGCCAGCAGCATGTTCATCTTCAGAGCCATCAGGGATTGGCTCTGCTGGACATGATGGAAGCTTCCAGCAGCTTCTCACAGAAACTAGTGCCCCTCACTGCACTCCACTACTAAAAACCAGGCTGTGCAAAAGAACGCACAAGCTTTACTACATATCTTTGTTTTGGATTTAGTTGGTGAAGTGCAGCCCTCAGATTTCTAATGTATTTTTGGCTCCCTGTCTAAGGGAGTGTATTTTTTATGACCTCCTGCTTGTCAACAGCCCATACTTCTGGCACTCTGAAAATGGCAAAATACCAATAATATATTGTATGTTGTGTCAATTTATTAGCTAAAATCATACCTAATATTAGCCAGATTTCTGTTTAAATAATCACCCATGCCTATGCACCTTGTCCTTGTTGAACTAAACACATATGAATCTTGAAGTTCTGCCAGTTAAAGCACGATTTTATTTCCACCAGGTCTGGAGTTTTGGCTTTGGTTTTTGGTTGGCTGGTTGGTTGGTTGGTTGGTTGGGGGGGGATTGTTTATGTAACAATAATAGTTGTTTAGTGAAAACATTTAAAGAGACACTTGCATTAGGAAAAGAATTTTTAAGTGAGTTTGTGAGCTTCATCACTTCTGTATTTGAAACAAAACTTAAGCTTCAAGTACCTAATTTATACAACTTACATGACTGCATCTTCTCATCTTCTTTGCATAGTAAAAAGTATGATTGATTCTTCAACTTGATCTTCAATCCTCCATATACTATATTACACTCTATCTTTTATAATTTTGGGTAAAAGTTATTAGAGGTACGTTGTCTATTCCTTTTGGTATTTGCATTTCAATCCTACCAATTTGTCTACTCTTTTCCCAAGTTTTTGACATAGGTTTTCTCCCTTCACAGAGTCCAGTCCGAAAATTTTCAAGTTCATTATTCACTGCAAAAACAAACCAATTATTTTCTCTTTAATGCAATTCCATATTTCAGTAAGTGCTACATCATTCTAACTTTGTGGAATTTGGTGAATAACAATTATGCCTTCACTGCTTTTGTGATTTTGTTAATTTTTTTTCATGACTTCTTGGTGGGATTGCACTTGTTTCCAGGCAAACTGATGAATTACTGAGGAGCCTGTTAGAGATAAACTGAAGAATATTATTGGCAACTGGTGAGATTTCTTATACTTATGCAAATGTAATTGCTCCAGGTAATACATATTTTCTCCCTCAACACTAGTCAAAGGGGAAAATTAGCAGTCATTATTGCTGAAGGTGACAAAGGATCATAGAATCTTAGAGTATCCTCAGGTAGAAGAGACCTACAAGGGTCACAGAAATTCAAATCCTGTCCCTGCACAGGACAACACCATGATGCCCAAGAGCATCATCCAAATGAGCAAATATCTTAATTGAGACTCACTTTAAAGCAAAGCAGGAGACACTGAAGAGAAGATAGGTCATGTCTGCTTCACTGTTGTGTTTGATTTCAAACCTCCATGTAGAAAAGACATGAAAGAGAATAGTCATATTTAGCATCAATAGAAGGGGTCTCTGTTTTTCCAAGTTCAGCAAAATTAGTATGGTTAATAGTGATTCTTCCATCTTTAGCAACATGATTTTTTATACACATTTGTCATATTGTGGTGCTGAGCATCCATTCAATCCTGAAAAGCATTTCATACTGCAAACCTATTTTTATCCATGTAGGCATCAGTTACATTCATTGTTTCAATTCTTTGATATGAGTATAATTTCTGCTGCAAATGTCCTTGGAGCTTTTTTAAATAATGCCACCAAAATAACACGGAAACATATCTTTGGTTCTGGTGCTGTCCACTAAAAATTGTTGAAGCATCAGTGAAAATATTTCCTCCACAGTTGCTTCTATTAAGAAATTATCATATATGAAATATTGTGAGGGTGGTGATAGAAAAGATAAAGATGTAAAAGCTATGCAATCTATGGGTATCTTGCCTCCTTGTTATCAATTAGCAGGCATTTCAGACTCAGCCCCTGGCCACTGGCTGAAGATTTGTTATAATTGTCAAAACCTAAAGAAAACTCCAAAAAACTTTATTTCCAATAAAAGACAATGAATGTCTGAGAAATGCTGTGTTTCATAAGTATGTTTTCCAGTCTTTTAATCAAATTATTTTTATTACTTCACAGTTTTCACTTCCTTTCATGTATGATTTTGAATATATACAACAAAACAGTTGGTTTGGTGGTGAAAATGAGTTTGTCCTCTCACTCAAGTGGTTGTTAATAGGCAAAAGACAGAGGAGATAACAGGTACGATGATTGTACGCATGAAATTCAAACACTTGAAGTTTTATTTTAACCTCTATGAAAAGCACAGGTAGTCATGCAGTGAATTTGTGCCCAATTTTGCAAGCGTGTTGGACAAATGCAGACAGGGAAGTAATTTTTATAATTATTGCTGGAAGTTGCCCCAGGTTGGGGTACATAATTTACGGAATAAAAGTACACAACGATCACCAGGATTTTTGTATACAGTAATTTGCTTTGGTTCTTCGTAACAACAGGACTCATAGAACCATAATCACTCATCCATAAGGCATCATGTTCTGTTACTATGCAGGTTTGTGATTTTAAATACTTTCTAAAATGTAAATATGTTGCTCACAGAGTTCAAGCTCTGTGCCCTCGGTATGTGGATTAAATCCTTAAATCCTGTTGATAAGTAGGTAGAAACATATGCAGTTTAAAAACTCCAGTGATTAAATTGTAATATAAATTGCAACAAAACACAGTTTTAAATAGAATCATCTTGCTTTTTGACTGCTTAGAGTCAGCTACAGCAGGATTTCTGACAAGATAATTTTTTTCTCCTCTTTGGATTATGTAAAATGTCTTTCTACTGCCTGAATTTAGATAATCTATTTTGTCATTTTACCTGGAGAAATTTTGCTTTCTTAGATGACCAAAAATTCTTAACTGTTGGAGTGTCCAGATAGTATTTCTTTGAAAGAAAGAGCTTTAAAATTTATTTTATCTGTTTATGTTTGGAAGACTCCAAAATGAAACTCTTGCTAGATCATTATTTCCCATTGAGTATTCTTATTCAGAGGACCTTTTTATTTTAAAGGATCTTTCATCAAATTGAATTGCATCCCAAGTGTAAAGTGCACTTGCATAACTCAAGTGCTAGACTCATAGCTTAAAAAAAAGTTTCATTTTTTTTCTTAATTTATAATGTGTGTACTTTACCATTTCCTAAACACAGCTAAGCAATATTCTGTTGATACCATATTTGTTCTGCCATTAAGCTTATTGTCAAATATTTGTAAAGAGACACTTGCAAGTAATGAGATTTCATTATTAAAGCTCTATTTTTATTTTTTTTTTTGTGCTGAGAGGTATCGGTACATGGAAACCTGAAAATGCCTATTTATGTATGAGGTAATTATATTCATGTCAGCAGTCCCATTGAGTTAATGAGATTATTAACAATAGAAAAGTTGGTCCTATTTTGGTGTTTTCAGAGTTAGACCATGTATTCTATTTCTATGTTTTCAAAATCTTAGAAGCTGTTTAAGCAGCTCTTTTCCCCCTAGATTTGTTCAATCCTAATTGTTAGACCTATATGCTACTGAGTAGTGATATCCAAGTCCTTTAAGCTGCTTTAAAGATCTAAGCCTAATATACTTGATAGATGCCTATGCTAATGTCATCACTTTCCCCAGTCTCTGTGCTGATTTTCATAAGCATTGCTAATCATTATGACAGAACAATATGATTTCTTCTTTAATCTCAGGAATTCTTAGCCTCTCTCATATGTGGTCCCACATTGTAAAACATAAAAACCCCCCACCATTATCTCCCTTCTTTCACAAAGGGTGTTTCCTGTACGTGAATGATTTATTTTCTGAGGCTGCTGCTGACAGCAGTGGGATTTTGTGGCTCCTGCTGTGATCCAATACAGGTTCATTTATTCCCTTATTTTTTAAGGAGGCCTCCAATTTCCAAACTAGTCTGAAAAGTCATGTTCCTTTTGTTGTCTGGATTCACGAGAAAAATACACCTTAATTATGAATTCAAGGTGAAATTACTTCGAAATGAATTTGCAAATTGGATATATTAACCAACATTCTTCTATTACTGCACTGAGGAACATCTAGGCTTGGAATACCCACAGGATCCCTGAAAGTGATGCTTTCATTACTGGTGATAAAATAGTGGGCCTTTTCCCCATGCAGAAATTTCACAGATGATTGCAAGCTTATACGACCGATAAGAGAATGATGTCTCACAATGATATATTAGCTTCTGTTCCTTAATGCTTTAAAGATCAATGTTGGTTGCTCTCTTATTTACTACTTACATATTGACACTTTGGTACTTTATGTCATCTTGCCCTCTGACAGAACAGAGCTCCTTTCCCATCTTCCTTTCACCAGCAAGTTCTCCCAAGCCTTTTTTCTAAAGGCAAGTTTCAAAAATAACAATCAATAATGAGTAAGATCCTGCTTATGAGTCACTTGAAGAAACTCAACCCATAAAGTTTCATGGGACCTGGTGGGCTATGTCTGAGGGTGTACAGAGAATGTCTTTGAAAGGCTGCACTGTGTTATCTTTGAAAGTTCATGGAGATTCTAGACAAACTGCAACAACTGCAGAAAGGGATATGTCACACCTCTATTCAAAAAATTCCAAAAGGATTATGCTGGGAAGTGCAGGCTAGTCAGCTTCATTTGGATGCAAAATGGAGCAGGTCCTCTTGGACCACATTTCTGAGCACATTAATAACCAGAATTTGATGAGAAAATCAGTGTGGGCTGCTGAGGGATAAAATGGCAGAATTTGGGAATGAAGCAGGTAGATATAATCTGTCTCTATTGGCTTGGGATGTCATGTTGTAGGTGTGTGGACAAAAAGAAGAGATTAAATTAGCTGGATCATTGTAGTTGTTACTGGTTCGTGTTTCATGTAGGGGGGTAGTCACAGGTGATGTTCCTCAAGGGTTTGTCCTGAAATACATGCTGTTTAAAACACTGAAAGGGCTGAATAGGCTGAATGAGTATACAGTCACCAAGTTAATTTATAACTTCAACCCAGGAGCACCACTTAAAACACACTGGAGGGCAAGATGGCAATTCAGAGGAATCTGACGGAAAACAATGAACAGACCAAAAGGAAGCCCATGAAATTCACTAAGGACAGATGCAAAATCCTGCACTTGAGATGGAATAGTCATGCCTCCTGGTATGATACAGACATGGGGCTCATTGGCCAGGGAGCAGCTCTACAACTCTGCAGTAAGGAATTATCAGCCAGAAGTGTTTCTGGATAACAACTAAGACTATGTTTTTGTTGGGCTGTATGAACAACACACTCAGGAAAATGATTATACCCCTTTGCTCAGGATTTTTAGTCCCTATGCAGTTACCAAATTCAGTTTACAGTGAATAATGTTTGCAATTTATAGGAGCTCAGGGGTGGTGACTGGACAGTGGGACTGGAGCACTCACCCTATGAGGAGATGCTATGGGGCCAGGACTTGGAGCAGAGACAGCTTCAGAGCACCTGATAGTAATCCAGTGCCTAGGGGAAGGGATCAAGGGTCTGAAAACTTCATAGAGGCGCCTGCAGGCAGGAAGAGAGACAGAAGAGATAAGTAAAAATGGGGAAGACCCAAATGGACATATGGAAAAATTCAATTTAAATATAATGAAGTTTCAAGGAGGTTGCCAAGGGAGATGGTAGACTACCTGTTTAAGTATTTCCAGGAATAGATGCACCCTGGTACCATGAGTACCTTGATCTGAAATTTCTGTGCTGACCTTTATTCAAGCAAGAGACTTTATCAAAGACAGACTTCAATTCTGATTAAATGATTTTTTAGGGTAAAGAGGGAGAAAGTAGGTCACTCAGTGAAAAAATATTATAACAGAACATGACATTGTGGGTTAGTGTTGGCTGATTTATTGATATATAATCACAATAACATAGAATAGTGTACATTGGTAGGGATTTCTGGAGTTCAAAGTTCAACCCTCAGCTCAAAGTACAACCAGATTAGGTTGTTCAGGATATTTCTGAGCAATGAAATTGACTGGGACAAGACAGCAAACCTGTATTTTAAACTATGAAAACTGTACCCCTATCTACCTATGCTAAATAATAAATAACAGTTTTGACTGCAGATTATGACAGTAAGTCATTATGGCCCAGTTTTTATTTTGAGAACCATCCATTGTGGTCATAAGGAGTCTGCATAGAATGCACCAAAATCAATTCAGAGCTTGGCCTTTGCCATATATCAGACACAGCTTATTAAAATGGTCAAACACATACAGGGCTAAAGTAAAACTCATCTTTGAAGGATACCTTTCATTCCTGCTCAGGAAAGAAATGGCCTTAGCAGACTGTGGGCAAGATCTAGTCTAGGAAAGCCGGACAAATGATCTTCCATGAAGAGCTACCTTAAAAAAGTGAATACTTCCTAGAGAAATGTGCAAGAAGTCATGTTGTCAAGGTTATGCAAGAAAGTGTTCTCAAAGATCAATATTTCTTCCATGGAATTCAATGCGCGTTTACAGTGCACAGTAAAAAATTTGAACTGTGGTTACGAACTAGTGTCTTTATGGTGTTTAGCATGCCTTCTGAGCTAGTTTCTATATATTTAACGCTATGCTGCATTGCTTATTTTAAATTTAGCCTCACTTAGAATTGATCTACTGGGATCAGACTAGTTTACCTGCCTACCTTCCATCTCTGCCTTTTACTTTTCTGTTATCCTGAAATATCTGCAAGGGGTTACTCGAGACAGCACTGTGCAGCACTACAGGAACTGATTGCTTGGGCTGCTTTAGAAACAATGTATGAAAGATTTCCCCAAAGGCTGTGGTTTTTCAGTTTGAAGCCTGGAAGAATAAAACCGTCACTGTGAAGCAACGAGGACTGAATGAAAAGACACTCTAGAAGTGTCAGCCTCTCTTGAAACAGTTTCTTATTCCCACTCAGCAATTAAATTTTTCTGCTGCACGTGTCTGGAAATTGCAGCATTATCCTACTGTCTGATTTATCAATTATGAGGGAAACAGAGAAATTAGGATGATTATAAAACTTGAGCTGTTGTTTTTTGCATTTTTTTTTTTTTAATTTGGAGGTCTGAATCTCACTAGTACCATTAAAATCCTTTTCTGTTACCTAATTTTCTATTTAATCTGAGGAACACAAGCAAACAAACAAACAACAAAAAACTCATCAGAAAAAACATCCAAACCAAAATGAAATCATCAGAAGCGGGTCTTTTGCAGAGTTACCTTGAAAGGTAAATTCCTAAGTGCTCTGTGTGGTTAACTAGGCAAAGATCAAACATTCCTGCAATTTATTTCTTCAACTTCGTGCCCACTTCTGTTCAGGGCCTGATTTTCTCAAAATGCTGAAGACCTTAGATGCACATCAAGTTAATTTTTCCCTATAGTAGCATCAATTTCTAAGTGGTCATTTGCATCTTTGCCAAATAATAATAATTTCATGTTAAAAAATAGGGCAGATAACATCACTCTAGAAATTTCTAATGAAGGCAAGTTTTTCTAATTCTCCCACAACAAAAGCAATTTTAAAAGATCATCTGTTCCTGAAGATTGATGTAAAGTACAAATTGACTATTTTGCCTTTCCTTAACATCTCTCCAAATTAAGCTCAACAAAAAACTAAGGAGTTGAATTCCAAGTTTAATGTAAACAATATCTTCTATTGCACTTCTCTAAACAATTAGTAGCATTGCCAAATTTTTGTATATAATTTTGCCAATAATTGCCAATTTATGTCAAATATATTGATGGGGTATGGTGATAGGCCCAAATCAATACTGATTATCAGTCTGGTTTACACTGATAGTAGCATGAAGGATGAGGAGAAAAAGAAGGCCACAGCATGAGTAACAAAAGAAGAAAAGAAATATCAGTAGAGGTCTGGGGAGTAAGCTTTCCTGGGAAGGAAGGTATAAAAGAAAAAGTGCAAAGATAGGACAATAAAGCAGTATTTTCAGAAGTCTGCCAAGTCTGTAGGATCTTTGGGGTCCGTTGATTTAAGAGAACTTCAAAAGGTGTTTGAACGGGCTTTGTCACTTCTTATGACTGCAAGACTTACAGGTCTAATTAGTGCAGTCTAGTGTGCAGTCTAATTAGGTTAGTGTGCTATTTGTAGTTATGTCTAACTGTGGGTCAGGCAACAGATTATCAGGATTTAATATCTCCTACAAATGCATCAAGGTCTACAGGTACCATGACTTTCTCCTTTTTTTCAGGAGTGACAAAAGAGCCATGTCTCACATTTATTTCACTTCCAAGAATTCTGTGGAATTTCAAAAATTTGTCTTAAATACCAGAGTGAAAACCATGTGTTACAGTGAACATATTTAGTTTTATCAGCCTTTCTTTAAGAAAAAAAAATTGTGCAGAGTTCTAATATCACAATCCTAAGTGTTGCGGATCACCACAAAAATCTGAAATTTACCCTTCACATTTCCAATGGCAAGAAATTTGCAGCAAGTTATCCCTTTTTTAAAGTCTCTGGATGTGTTGGGGGGGGGAAGTAGTTGTGCATTTAACCTCCAAAATTAGTATCTCTATTGTTACTAGCTATAAGGCAGGAGAAGCCTGCCTTTAAAAAAAGGAAGCAAAAATTAAAACTGTATCTTCTCCGCGACCTGGTAAGGGGAGGTCTGACATGAAGGAAAATACACCATTGGCCTAATTAATTACCTCTGGTGTGTTTGGCAAGATTTTCCTTATTTTCCTTTTGGAGCAGCTGTGCCACTGGCCAATTGTAAAAGTAGCACACACACACACAAGGGAACCAGCAAAGTTCCTTTAGCAGCCATGTGGTATGACTAACAGGCTCCTGTTTCTTCAGCCTTTCCTCTGTGTTCACTAAAAATGCTGGCCCTGCTGAGCTGCTTAGTCTGCTCTCCTGCTGCCACTCATTTCCAGCACTCTGTTCACCAGTGTAGCAGCAATTTCAAGCCTGTGATGTTTCTGCTGTGGTTTTCTTTGCTTCCTGAACAGGACAGAGAAAGAGGCTCATTAAGATTGCCATGCAACACATCAGAGGGCAAAAAGCACTTACTCATATCTCTTTGTACTTTTGTAAGGGATGAGAACTCCTAGAGGTGAAGAATCTAAATAAAGTTTATATTGCTGCAAAAATGCAGTCCAGCTTTCTCTTCCTTTTTCTTCCCCCACAATCAGATCAGGTGAACTCCTCCACTTTCATACATGGATTATATGGAACGTAGAATGAAAAATGTCCTATTTAGAAGAATTTAGAATTTGAATGAAAATAAGTCTGCCATCATTGTGTCATCCATCATCTATGTGCCCTTGGCAATTTTGTTTAGTCATATGTCAAAACTAAGTGAACCAGAAGCAAACTGAGCTGAACAAATAGTAAACTGGAATGAGAATGAAAAAACAAAATAAAGGAAAAAACCCAAACAAACAACCCAACCTAAAAAGCTCAGAAAAACTTGTGCCATCTTCTTTTTCCACAATAAATTGTCCTTGTGTCACTCTACTGTTTCTAATCTGATTGTTTTTCTACTCAATTATTTTAAGTCTGCTTGCTGATGAAATATTCTGAAAATGTCTAGATCATAGCACCATCCCCGGTTTCACTTTAGTACTTAACATTGGAGATTGTAGATACAATGAAATTACAACAAGAATCAATACTAAAGATGAGCTTTCAGGAACTTATCATGAGTAATTAAAGGTTAGATCAACTAAAATGTTGCTTCTCCCTTGCTTTGCATGAGTACATGGAGAGGTTGAGAAAAGTGCCTTCTTCCTAGGCACTTTTTTTTTATTTCCAGCATTGTAGTAAACCCCACAGGTTTACCAAAAGCACCATGGAGAATTTAACAGTGAAATGCTGACACAAGCAGCATAGAAGTTCCTGGCCCCCCTGACTCAGAAACTATCTTTTACCCTTATAAGGAAAAAATTGTGTTAACCCTACTATTGGTCAGTTATGTATGTACCTAACGCCTGATCATTGGTCACCCATGGTCATTCTAACCCTTTGCCATTGGTCAAGCTTGGATTCTGGCCAAGGCTATAAAAGTAGCACACTGTACCCTACTAGCCTGGAAGAAGCTGAGCTAAGACCCTTCGTGGACCCCCAAATAAAGCCTCCTCAGTGGATCAGCTTGTGCCTTTGCCTCTTCCCTCTCTCTCTGTCTGCTGAAGCCTCAAGCCAAGGGCAAGCTGCCTAGCAAGCAAAGCTGAAATCATAAGAGCTGCCTAATCACTATAAGAGCTGAACATCACCCTGCTTGCTGGGTGCTTGACCCAAGGCTTCTTGGTCTGAGAGAGCTGGCCTCTGGCACTCCTTCTCCCTGGAGAAAGAGCTCCTGGGCTGATGCTCTGCTCATGATAAGACCAATTAAGGCTTTATAGCATTACTAAACTTCTTGTGGAGAGGAAACTGAAAAGGGAAATCTCTGAATCACCATTTTGTCTAATAGATCTAGATTTCCAGAGCATTTTTTTTCTTGTTTCTCTGATCTTGAAATCAAATCACCAGAGCTGTCTAGTCACACGTGATCTTAAGGTAATCATCCCTTCATGGAAAGTTTCATGCACTCCTCCTGCTATTCCCTCTTTGCTGCTGCCTCTAGCTGTTAATTCTGTTTTGTTGAGGAAAGCCATTACAATCTCTTCTGGTACTATTGTCAGAATCTCACTAATTGTCTCTAATCCCAGATTGGTCCTTGTTTACAAGGGCGAGCCTTCAGGCTCTCTCATAGTGCAAGAGAAAATCCTCATTGGGAGAGAAAAAATGCCTTCCTTAACCTCTCCTGATAGAGAGTGACCTATTTGCCAAGGTATAGCTAGGCTGTCAGGTAGGGCTGACACCCTGTATTGCAATGACCTGAAAAGAGGAGCAGTCTTCCAACTCTGGAGATTTTATAGCTCTGGTTAACTGCACTGTGTGTAGACTACAGTGTTCTTGAGCTGTCTTCCCTTCGTGGCCTTTAATAAAGAAGCAGGGTATCTTGATGATTAAGACTCTTCTGAGAAGGCTTAAGTTTGGAAAATGCAGACATTTCACTCTGGCTTTTCTGTGACAAAGTCAATTGGTGTTGCTGAAATGCTGGATTTTACACAGAGCTTTAGACCAGTGATGATGGCAGTAGGTGGGAATTCAAGGCGCAGAATGAAAGGCAGTCATGTTGAAATGTCACACCAACTCCTCACACCTTTAGTGTAACATCTGATTTCATGTCAATGTGTGTGCATTTCTCTCCCAAGGATGTTCAAAGGTCCTTTTTCATGTTACTATTGGTATCCCACTTCACTGACACCTTATGCATTCTTTTGTTAGTGAATGAACAAAATAAATATCTGAGTTAAGAAGAGTCCTTAAAAGCAGTGACTGAGAAATTCAAGAATTTGCATGAGAAATGCTAGAAGTGCAACAAGTGTGAAATCTCTTCCAGCCAAAGCAATAGAGCGTTGAGAATCTTGGTTTAGCCCTTGTTTTAGCTCCTCTGACAGAGAACCCATAGCAATCTGAATACACCAAGATTTCCCTAGGCCTAAGGGAAAAAGATGTTTTGTAGCTTCCCACCTATACAATTCTTATTTCAAATTCTTTAGTGTAAAGGCTGACATTTGCCTCATATCTGTATGCTGCTTAGAACAACTGGATACTGGTCTACATTTGCCTGTAGACATTCCCAATACTTCAAGTATTTCTACTTTTTTATTATTACTTTAATGATATGAATTCTCTTAAGGGAATTTATATTGTTCTAGTGTTTCTCTTTCCTATTATGGCTCATTCTTAATCCCCTTGAGTTTCACTCCCATAAGCAGCATATTCAAAGCCACAAATAATCACACTTAATAATTATGTCCTCTTTTGCCTATTATTTTCCTGTTTGTTCACTTATTTATTTATTTAATTAATTTAAGACTGTGTGATTTTGTCAAAGAAACTAGTAGCTAGAAGTTCATGTCTGTTAGCAGGAGATATGTACCTACACTCCTCTGCAATAAAGGAAAATAATTTATCTGTGTTAACTGTTGCCTAGTGACTTTTATGTTAGTAGCTCACAGACCCCTGGAGCCTGCAAGTAAACATTCACATATTGTTGTGTCAGGTTACAGGAGTCTCACTTTCCTCTGCCTGAAGATGGCAAATAGGAAATAGGAAATGATAATTTGGTCAATGAGCCTTAAAACATATGTGGTCTTTGCACAGCAATTACCTTTCTCTCCAAATATACAAGGAAAGTATTCCCTGTAATCCCTGTAATGATAATATATTCTCTGTGAAGTGATGTATGGTTTTTGTGGTGATCTTTAAGCAGCAGCACACCTGCTTTGCCTCTGGAGCACCAGATGGGACTGAGCTCAGGATCAGTAGCTGACTCAAGAGTTTCTGGTGTAGTACTTCCAGCTGCTGGTGCACACAAATCTGAAGGAAAGGGATAGGCATTTGCTGAGATCAGTTTCTTGTGACAGATCATACAAGGTAAATTGCCCACCCATGGTCTGGCATGTTTTTAAGGTTTAGAGAGTGAATATACAGAATTCAGAACAGCCTAGCAGTAAAATAAAAGAGAATAATGCCTGAAATGCAAAAGCTGAAAACTCCTCCCGAGGTGTTAGGAGCGCTTCTGTATCCTACAGATGCTGTGTTTCAGATGAATAAACACAAAGGCCATCAACAAGACCTTAGGGATTGTGCTTGTACTTCCAGCTGGTCTGGTTTTAACCAAGTGCCTAACATGAGACAACCTGATCTATGCAGGGGACATGGGACCTCATCTGCATCCACTCGCTCCAACAAGGCAGGGCTGCTTCTTTTGCTCTTCACATCCTGCATCCAGCAGGATGTAAAGGACAAAACACGGTGTAAATTTTTTCAGACCCTTGCTTAGCTGCTAAAACTAACTCCTAATGCTCAGAAACAGGACACATTCTGCAAGTCTATCTTCCTTGGAAAAATACAAAAGTTCTCTCGGGATTTTACTATGACAAAAGTTCCCAGAATTTGTCTTGTGAGAACAGAAGGTAGTAGCGGTGATGGGGATCATCTTCTGCAATATTCTATTCCCTTGCTGTGTTACATTGTTTTTCAGTCATTCAGAATGATCTTGCACACAATTTGAACTACTTGCCAGATATAGAGGGAAGCTATTGCTTAAAATTATTACAAGAAACAAGTGGTGATTATTTCCCACCCTGCTTATCTGTAATTTTCACAGATTATTACAAGCTACCAGATAGTTCAAACTCCATGGTACTTATGAGGAGATTAATATTCCACTTTCATTACATATGTGCAATTATTTCTTTAGCAGGATTCTGTATTATTTCTTATACATAGGTACTTCCTATTAGCATGTGTGCTCCAAATGAAAAGCTATCACTTGCCAGATTAAAAATGTTGGTACTGAAGTATAATTTGTAATATATTGATGATTACTTTGAGGAGGTAGCACAAACTAGCCAGAGGGGTGAAAAAATAAAGGTAAGTTACAGCCTGTTAAGGCTTCATGTGAATTTCCTTATTCAGAAGGAAAGCAACCATCACTATCCTATTCCCTAAGAGGTTTCATACAGTTCTACTGCACTAAAGCCATGTGACTTCTAAATTAAAGCATCTATACAGGGATTCAATAAATGCCTTGCAGTGGGATTAACCTCTGGTGAAATAAAGCATTAACTTCACTCTTTTCTGGAGGATCTCCATGTAGAAAAACTGTCTTGTAATTGTAGATGAAACCAAATACAAAAGCAGAATTAGGCTTTCAGATAACTGCTGACATAAATGTGGCCTGACCCTGTCAGTCAGTAAAATGACAAGGTATCCCAGTCCTCCATTTCTAATTTTTCTAAAGTTTAAGTTTCTACAGAAAATATAACTCAGAAAAGAGCATTTTTCATTGCTTAAAATAATGAAGTTAAATTAAGCTGAAATAGTTTGAAAATTA
Source organism: Pheucticus melanocephalus (assembly GCA_013398405.1). Classification (NCBI taxonomy): domain Eukaryota; kingdom Metazoa; phylum Chordata; class Aves; order Passeriformes; family Cardinalidae; genus Pheucticus; species Pheucticus melanocephalus. The sequence goes on along the minus strand of VZSJ01001700.1, from coordinate 654,995 downwards.
TTCTGGCACTTCTTGTGTATCCTGTGGAATGAGCCATAGGTGATGGCAAAGGCCTGATCTCTTGAACATGCAAGAGAAAAAAGATAAAAATCTCAAAACCAAAAGAGTTTGTACAAAAATGTACAAACTCTGTGACTTATAAAAGCACTAGGGCATAAGTCTAATATTGTAAGTATTTGCATCAAATTTTAAAATATAAACTTAAAGCAATGTAAGTAGAAAGCATAATAAATATGGCTAACTGACTCAGCGACTGCGGTATGAAGCTGATGAAATTTATGTAGATTGTTACAGCTTCCAACTGATTAAAAATCTGAACTTTTTAAAGTCAAGTCTACTTAGAAAATTACTAGGTGTGAACTTATTGACTGGAATATCTTTTGAAAGTGAAATAACTACAGTCCAGGCTGAATAAAACAGAACATTTCCAACAAGACGTAGTGCAGCACCTCCTCAGACACACTGTCAATGTGTGGTCCTTTGGCCTTTGTTTAGAGAAGATGACTTTTGTGTCTTCATGAGTGAAAATAAAGAAGGTGGCTATGCATATATATAAAGTATCTGAAGTGTTATAAATTATCAAATCGGTAGTCAAATTTATGAAAAATTTAACAAAGATTTATTAGATCGATAACAAAAATAGAATTTCAAAAAAAAACCCCACCTCAGCCAAGACAATGTCAGCGCCGGGTGCAGGCACTGGGTTCAACTGACAAAGGGTCAGCGTTTCCCCAGGAGTTCACCCCAAGAGCTCCCAGCGGCTAGCTTATGTACAGTTTATTCTGCCTGAGGCAGGGATGACTGCACGTTTCTTTGTGCCTCTTCACATGTAGAGCTGGATCCATGCATGTGCAGGAACAGACAAATCGTATCTGGAAACTCAGACGAATGTCTAAGTATCCAGGCAGAGGCTGTATTCATAGGTAGTAGAGTGATACCAGTTCCTGAGTACAGCAGATGTAATCATGTCCAGGTGAAGGTCTTGTGAGTTTCTGAGACATTCCATTAATCGTGGTCCAGCAAGGTCTAGATGCTATCTCCCAGGTGCAGATGCCAGGGAAATCATCAATGATGGCTGGGACTGTCCCATTCATACACTAACAGACCTGATAATATCTTAACGCTGTCCGGGAACTGATTAAATGAAAATAGGACTCTGCTCCTAGCCAGGGTGGTCAAAAACATGACTTTGGATTTTCACAATATTTTATACACATATATATCTATATAGCATGAATTATCTCTACCATATACTGCATGAAGTATGTATATAAATAAAATATCTGAAGTTAAAACTCTTTAAAACAGCAGAAGCTTTCTTGTGTCTTCCAGATGCACAGTATAGCAAAACCAAAAACTCCACACAAAAAACTTTGAGAAGTAACATAAATGGTCTTTCTATTAAACATAAAATCAAGCCAGATGATTGTGCATTTAAAGTAACAAAACAGGATTACTTTTGCCTTATTTGTGTCATATATGTTAGAAATAATTCATGCTATCAAAGAATATATTTTATAAAGATTGCGAAATCCAAACGAGTCTCTGACCACAAGCAGCCTGAGGGACAGATGTCTACTCAAACTCCAAAATTCCTGGAGACACTAGATAATGATCAGCACTTTAGTGTAAGTACAGACGCACCCAACGGGATAATCACCGGTATCTCGAGTCACTGGAATCCCGGGCTCAACGCTGTCTGTCTCTTTGGCTGTGGTGGTTTTGAGGACCGTATTTTGGTCACGCAAAAAGATAAATAAATCTTTTCGCATTTTTCATAATCTGGCCTTTGATTGATAATTTATTTATTAATAAATAAATTTTTTTATAAATAATTTATTTATAATTTATTTATTAACTTTTAATTTATTTATTAAATTTTTTTATAAATAATTTATTTATAATTTATTTATTAACTTGTTTAGTTATGCATACTGTTGGGATATCCCAGGGTGCTTTTTCCATTGTAAAAAGTTTGGCAATATTTATGCTTTCAGACTGATTGAGCTATATGAAGTGCTAGCAGCACCGTTTTACAAAGTGATCAGGTAACATGAAGAATCATTTTAAGAACAGCTTGTTTTATTACAGTTTTTAATGTTGTTGAGTTCGTATGAGCAGTACAGTACTTCAGCTTTGTTTAGTTAAATCAGAGATATATTTTGGGCAGATCATCTCCTAAATATGTAAGACAAATATTTTCTTTGGTTTTGTAGGTTTTTTAATTTAGAACATTTTTTTATCAATTTAAGACTATTAAATTTGAAGGTGAACTGTCTCATAAAATTGTGAACCCACTAATCTCATTCGGAGCAGCTGGAACCCAAGACATGTACTTTGTGAGAATTCCAGAAAAAAATACAGGTAATTTGTCAAAAGCTCTTTACAATGCCACATTCAGAAATTACTAACTATGGCAGTCCAAGCAGGAATCTGCAACAATTTGCATACAACTCTGCTATCCGAGCCTGCTCAGAAAGCCAGGGAAAATAATGGGCTGTTGGCAGACCATAAGACCCAGTGGTCTGTGGCAGAGATGCCAGTACATCCATTTCACACACCTGTGTGCTGAAACTGCAGCATGCCAGGAGGAGAGAGAATGGCTCCAGCTATGAAATCACTCACCATGCATTGCATACCTCTCTATAAATGTTTCAAGAAGCCTGTATTTCATTTTGGTACAAACAAATTTACACCATCAGATGTAACTTACACCACCAAATTTACACTATCATATTGAACTTGAGTACAGTCAGCTTTTTTTTGCACTGCCCAGCACCATTCCATGCGGAGATTGTCCATCTGGGGCCAATCCAGTGGCAGAAGCAAGACTTTAGAACCCCAAAACATTATTCACATGATAAACAGTGTTTAGATGTCCCCCAAGCCCAGCTGCTCTCCCTCCGGAGAGTCAGAGAGGGATTTCCATGAGGAATCGACCAGCCATGTGTGAAATCATCTTGCCTATAATTAACTGTGTGATTTCTGTGCCAAATCCCATCTTTCAGACGCCACCTGACAGCACTTCCCAGAGCCTTACAGTTCATGCAGTCAGGAATGACACCAGACAAGCCTCTAGTCCAAAGTTTACCTCTATCCCTGAAGCAAGGCTCAGCAAGAAGTTTAGGACACCGGCAACACCATCAATTGACTTCTGCATTATTACTGGGACAAAGTATCACATACTTCTTGGCACCTCTGTGATGCTCTTTGTCCTGCTGGTTTGTAACTTTTCAAGTTATGAGCTTTAGCAATATTTACTCTTTCACACAGCAAGCTCCACCTAACCTCTAACAATGCCTTCCTGTGACAGTAATGTTTTCCTGTGCAGTTAATAGGAAAATATAAGAAGTGTGGAATTTTGAGCTAAAAAAATGTGAAAATTCAAATTATTGTATTTAAGAGGAAGAGCTGAATGTGGTTTAATTCAAATGCATATGTGTACTAATTTTCAGTCAAATTACTTTGTTGTACAAAAATCAACAAATGGGAATTACAAGTATAACTCAGCAGCTTAGGTTGTAAGGCCAGTTGTCAAGTTTGTGTTACCAATCTTATCAGTATGCCAATTTAAATGCTTCCTTTCATTATAAGAGTATTTACCTATCAGAACTATTCTAGTTCTGAAAATTTTAGTGGTTGTTCTGATGCCTTAGGCCTGCATCATGCTAAAAATTCATAAATCTTAATATTGATGGGACAGAAGTGTGAAAGAATGAGCATTCAGGTCAAGTGTTCATGATAAGCAAAAGCTTGTAATTTTTAAAGTACATTGATAAGAACTCTTTATTTATCCAAGAAGAAGGCCAAGCAGGTAAGACATGGCCACATAATAAAATAAGACCTAGCTGCATTTTTAAAACCTAATTAAAATGTAATGGTCTACACATCATAACACTGTAATACTGTTAGAAGTTAATGTTGAAATGTGGAAAATAATGTGTTTCCCTTAAAGCTGTCAGTCAAAACTATAAAAAAAAATGTGCTACTATTCTTTTAACTTTGAAAAAGAACTCCCAAATTTTCTTTGCTTAATTTTTGGATAATGAGTTGAGTCCCTTGAAATTTGGACATTTATGTTACTGATCCTATTCTAACTAGTAGTTCTTTTAGTAAGTGTTCTTCCCATAAAATATGGTAATTAAAAGTTCTAAAGCAATGCTGTAACTTTGACTCTTTTAATAAAATATTTGCAGATTTTTTTTCCTGTGTGAAAGTTTGAGTGGAACTTAAAACTAAAAAATTTGTACTTTTTATATGTATCTCAGTAAGGAATGTCCTCCCTCCTTTGTAAAACCTTGAAAACAATCAAAACAAAACAAAACAAAACAAAACGTTTTCTACTTTTCAATCAAATGCCAGAATTAATAGAATCAAGCTGTATATGTGGTTGTACTGCATTGTGCTCATTATTAAAACAACCTAAAGAATAAAGTACAATTTAGGTGATCTCTCCAAAGAAGTCATGTTCTTCAGAAATGAAGGTATCTGCACTAGCATTTTTGCCATCAGCAATGTAAAATTCAGTCTAATAAAAGAAGAGTCTAAAAATATCTTTTTATGTTCAAAGAGGATCAAACCCTAAAATGAATGAAGCTTGTGTCCTCTATATAAAGTGGCCCTCAAGTATTGAAGATAGGGCTTCCTCACCAGGAAGGGCCCTATACACAAATGTGTATTTAACAACCTCTATGAAGCCTAGTTTGAAAAAAAGTTTTCATCATCAGAGTTGATTGTCTGTCCACCTGAGCACAGAATTATGTATCTTAGCATTGCATGGAATAAATACAATGAGCCTTGAATCTTGAGGACAGTACCAGATAAAAACTGCTTTAGACAGAGTTTCATTGACAAATTGAGGCTAAATCGGGTCTGTTGGAGGGGCAACCAAGCTACAAGGAGATGAATTATCTATTAACAGGCTTACAAGGAAAACTGCTTGGGGCAGAAAGTTAAATACAGTATAATATATGGTATGACAACAATTCATAAAAGAAACTAAAAGGCTGATAAGTATTGTTGCATTGGCATTTAGCACTTTCCATGAGATAAATACTACTAATTTATTTGGATTTGATATGGTCATTAACATGTAGCCCAATTCTACTTTTACATCACTATTAATCAGGATTTAAACTAGTTGAATCTGTAGCTCCACTCAGCATTTCCAGGTTCCCAAATAACAAATTAAAAAGGGTGGAAAATTAATGGAGAAAAAAGAAAAAAAAAACAAACAAATTTTTAATTTCTACAACTGGAGCTTCTGTCCTGAAGAACATAAAATGAGTAAAACCTCTTGCATTTATGAGAAGGGATAGACACTTGTTACTGAAAACAAAAGAAGTGAAAGCCTCTGCAGAATATTCCATGGACTGCACTTTACCTCTGCAGCCAAGATTGCAATTTTAAGACCACATGATTCTTTAGAGGGATGGAGCACCTCTCTGTGAGGAATGGTTGAGAGAATTGGGACTGTCCACTGGACAAAAGAAGGCTTTGGGGTGACCTTACTGCACCCTTCAAGTACCTGAAAAGAGCATACAAAAAAAGTGGAGGGAGACCACTTACAAGAACAAGTAATGACAGAACAAGGGGAAATTGCTCCAAAATGAAAGACAGCATGTTTAGATCAGATATTATGAAAAAAAATTATTGCAAGGGTGAAGAGGCCTTAGAACACTTTGGCCAGAAGAGAAGCTATGGCTGCCCCATCCTTGGGACTGTGTACAGACAGGCTGAATGAAGCTCTGAGAAACCTGCTGTAGAGGAAGGAGCCCCTGATCATGGCAGGGGGCTGGGAACTAGATGATCTTTAAGATACCTTCCAATCCAAACCATTCTATGACTCGGTGATTCTAAATGTCACCAGAAATCACAGAGGAAAAATGCATGAATTTTATATGGTATGGTTTAAGGGGAAATCAGTATCAAATCAGTATAAAATTATCTTCATATTTTTCTCATTTGAAATTACTCTAGATTTTGCTTTTCAAAATGTGTAATTGTTTCCCAAAGTTAGGAGAATGGGGATAGTACATGATGGGTCAAATTTTATTTCCATGTGACTTAGGGAGCTGGCTGCTATTTTAAGCAGAAGCCTGTTGGATTGATATTGCGTGGGGCAGAGGGAGGTTTGGAAAATTAACATAAATATAAAAAATAACTACCATTAAATATCGGAGTTAAGAAATCATTTTAATAGATAAAACAGATGAATTTTGTGAGCCTTTAGGCCATGAGTTGACACGCAGCCTTTGGAAGTCTGCTTATGTTGATTCTACATTTTCCTGAGTTGCAGAGAAGCACTTGTAAAACAAACTAGTTTTTATTGGAATATTTTGCTACAAAACCAATGTGTCCCAAGAAGGGAATGATAGAAGAGATGTGGTCCTACAAGTATAGATGTCCATTTCCCATTGTTTCAGAACAGCTGGTCTTCATTTTACAGGTAATAACATACCTATTGCCTGAATGTGCTACACCTCTCAACATGTAGGGTTTTACATGAGGAATTCTGTTGATGCTCATTGTTGCTGAGGATCAGTAGCAGAATCCAGATGTGATTAACATATGAGGTAAAATCCAGGGGAGAGAAAGGTGTGGGAAAACTTAATAAATGTATAAAGTGTATAACTTTAAACGCATACATGGCTACAGGATTTTAGAAATATTGATTTCACCAGCATGAGAAAGACTACTGAATACTCCAAATTGCACATCCTGAGCTTCATCTGATAGCCAGAAAGCAAATATACCAGAAAAATTTATGAATACTAAAAAAACAAGTTCCTCGTGGTAACTTAATGCAATTGTCTTAAATTTTCTTCTCCCTTTTTCCTTCACTTTTCAGCAACTAGAAGTTCACAAAAATATATATAATCTCAGTATATCTGTGTTTTCTATACAATATAATTTCAAAGCCACAGAATATAGCCATACTTAGGGAAAATGCCTGTGATTTGGTGGTGTGGTTTTTTTACTATTTTATACCACCTTCCAACAGATTTTTACTATATTTGACATATTGATGAAAGCAGTATTTTGGTTTTCCACTTCTAGTAACAAGCTGTTTTCTTTCTCACTGCTAAACATACTGTTTTTATTTCAACAGTTGCCTGACAGGAGGGCAGCCAGAGATACATTTTGGTTCTAGTCCTATAAGAGGCTTTTACTCTAGTCCTAGGTAGAGCCTAGAGGCTCTACCTTTGAGTAGAGAGGACTGGATATCTGTAAAATTCTCTTGGGACTGCTTGCTTGCGTAGTCTGGAATTGCATTTACATTCTGCTTTCCTGGCCAGCTTTCAGGCTGTCAGCTGTGTGTTTAGTTATACCTTGAGTCCCTGTAGAACTGCTTGGCTCTAGTCTTGTGAAACAAAGCAGTGACGGCTGACATCTACTGCAATTTCCAAAGTATCTAGATGAGTCTGGTGAATGTGGTAGTTTGAGTAAAGTAGCAGTGTGGAAGCATGCCGCACTTCTCTCTCTCTCTCTCCTTCCTAAGTTTGTTTTACAGAGCTAAGAAATGCTTTGGTTCTGTGCAGCTCATTTTCACTGGTGTTTGTGAGTTGGTTCTCATGTTGTGGGGTAGTTCGAAGCATGGTTTCATGACCACTTGTGCTGCCTTTACTCCTAGAGACACTGTGAAACTCTCAGCAAGAGGCTGGGGAATGGGGAGATAGCATCAGTTGGTGTTCAGGACCTTCTAACACCTGGGCATGAGTAGTCCTGGGCTCCCCACATGGGTCCATGGGACTTTTCCAACACACAGCTGCTGTCACCTACAGCCACCTGAGAGTAACACCTCTGCCTTGTGCTCTTTAACCTAAGCACCCTTCCCAGACCTGAGGAGCTGGTGAGTTAACTGAACTACTGCTGCTGCATAATGCCCATTTCCAAGTTGTGGCCTCTAGGCCATCTTCTAAAGAGATTGATTATGCATAATAATTAATAATTGAGTCTGATATTGTCTCATATCCGTTTAACTTTGAGCTTGGATGTGCATCTCTTTCATGGTTTTCTCACCTACCACATCCTACCAACCCTTTCCTCCTTCTACACTGCTATTCCCACTGACAACTAGAAATAACATGTAAGCTGACGATATAAGTGCCTGGCCAGACATGGCTTCAGGGTGCCTGAATGTTTTATGTCATACACAAAAGTGATTAATCCTCACCCTCATCTTGCAGGTGGCATCTGATGGTGCATACTTTGCTTTGCTGCATCCAGCAGCCTGTCACCTGTGCAGTCACTGTTTTTCCCAAGGAGCAGCAGAGCCTACAGCCAGAATGTGCAGATACACAGGTGCATATAGAAGGGAGAAAAGTTAAACAGAAGGAACAGTTTTCATTTTAGTGAATTGCAGAGTCTGCAATGCACAGTGATGAGTTACCATATGCAGCCCTTAAAGGTTTTTTCAAGCAATGCCTTGTTATAGGGACTCAGCAGTGTCTGGGTAAAGGTGACTTGTAGCAAACCCCATGGGGCTTGGTAAAGTTTCATGGGGGATTGAACAGTAGGAACTGCTGGGTCGTGATGAGACAGCAAAATCAGTCCCTGTCTCTCTGACCCCCGCCCCAAAGCTTATCACTGTAACCCTATCCCCCTAAACCGTACAAAAAGGTCTGTTTTAGCCCATTTGACAGATGAAGAGCTGTCACTGGAACCTTCATGGTCTCTCCCCTAATAAACCATCACTGTGGAACACCAGGGCTCTCCTCCTCTCTCGCCATCTGCTGCAGCCTCAGCCAAGGGCTATCTACCTAGCAAGCAAAGAGCTGATATCCTACGAGAGCTGATACCACTATAGAGCTGGCAATCACCAAGCTTGGTAAGCAGGCAGCCTGCGGCGATGGCCATGAGCTAGCTGAGCTTTCGAGCACCCTGTCTCTCTGAGGGACTGGGCTCCCGGACCATCTTGCACTGCTCAATAATAAGGCCAGGTGCAGTCTCGCCCCGCGGCCACTGGAGCTGACGAGGGCCGGCTAGCCGCTCCCAGAGTGACCGGTGAAGACTGCGAATCCCGCCACTCCCAGGTCCTCTGTGAGAACCCCCGAGTAGTGGCTCCGTCTGCCGCATAGTGGCACAGGCAAAAGCAGGACTGCGAAGTACTGAGGCGAAGGAAGGAAGGAATGGACACACATGGATACCAAGACCCTTTATTAACTCCAGCACGAGCAGTAACGGCGTCAGGGGAAAACCGCTGAGGAGGCACTTATAAAGGGGAAGGGCATGACACGAGGAGACATGAGGGACCAATGAATGAAGCCCAGGGGAGGAGCAAGGGACAAAACTGAACCAATAGAAATGGCCTCGGGGAGGGAAAAGGCTCAAAGGACAAATCATATCTTAGATAAGGGAAGATTGACATAAAAATTTCTCTAATGAAAGGGGGTTGGTTACAATGATGGACAGGTAAATGGCGGGAGGAACAAACCATTATGAGGGAGAACATGGGGGGAACCGAGGGTCAAACCAAAATCTTAACTTATAAAAAATTACCAACTTTACAGTAAAATCCATTCAGGGCGCACAATGCTACAGCCAGGATCGAGGCTTTATTAGTGATTTTTCTGGTTGCTGGAAACAAAATCAGCAAAAGACATAGGTCAAGCTTTGCCCCATAAATGCAGATGGCCCTTATATTATTCATCTATTACTTGCTTTTTTACTGGTATGAGTGTTGTGTTGATTATATTTTAACTGATTTGTTTAGTTTGGATTTTGTATTTTCTGTTCAAACACTGTCTTGAGGCAGGGGATCTGTTCAGGAAGACATCTCAGTTTCCAATGTGTTTATACACTAAGCTTATAAGAATAATTTGCAAAGGTGAAGCAAGGGGAAATTAAAAAAGGGAATATACTCGGGCCCTAGTTTACTCTCTGTGTGACTTTGTTGCTGTTGCCCATGAAGATCAATACACTTAGATTGGTAGTTCTCTTGCTGTTGGGGCTTCATAGAGTGGTTCTGCTGCAAAAGATGTTTCCTTCTACTGAGGGTGTTGTCTGTCCTGGGCCCACAGTGGCCTCCTTGGCCCAGCCCTGACAATCTGGGGGGGAACAGAGGGTGTCACTGATGCCTTTCTGTGTGAGAGTGGCTGCATGCAAGAAATCACCTGCTCCTCATTTGTAGGAATGAAAAAAAAACAAAAGTCCTACAACTGAAGGGAAGGTCAGAAGGTCAACAGATGTCTTGTGCAAGCTTTCACAGCCTATCTCTCACAATCAACTGCTTTCTCTCAATCAAATAACAAAGTTTTGCTTTGGAGGTTGAAATGTCAGATCATTGTAGAAATGTGTTTTCTTCTATGTGAGATAGGTTGTTAATGACCAAATGCAATTGTTATGGGAAATTAAGTGGTATCTGCCAGAGACATTTCTCTTGATCTTTCTTGTTTTCCAAACAACCAGTACCTTAGTTTTGGCCCACCTGGCTATTATTTCTCTTTCCATTACACAAGAATGTGCCAATGGTGGCATGGAACATGCAGGAAAAACCTAGAAAAGCACAGACAGACCATTTGAGTGTATAAGTACTAGAAAAGAATAAATTTATGAATTGTACAAGTTCAATGAAGTATTTGGATACACAACTATTGTTTGAAATGTGCATTAATTGCTTGAAGTTACTGCCATTGTGCTCTGTTTGAGGATTTTTTTTTCCTTAAGAATTTTAAAAATATGGCTGGAGAGAGTCAAATATTCAATGTTGAACTCTTTAGATTGCTGCTTGGATTATATAATGCAGTTTGAGTTACTTTGAAACTAATATTTTGATGCATGAAAATAGGAAAACATAAAAAGAGTTTCATTTTTAGTTTGCCTCTGAATAAAAGCAATATGTAATATTATCTTTTTATAACTGTAAAGTGAATAATTGGACAGAATTTTATAACTGTAAAGCGAATAATTGGACAGAATAATTGGAAAGAATTCTTCTTCTTCTTCTTCTTCTTCTTCTTCTTCTTCTTCTTCTTCTTCTGACAAGAAAATAATTTCAGAAAAGGTGTGCTTTAAACATTAAAGAATTTTCTGTCCTCTTAAGTAAATAGAGGATACTTTCTCTTAAGTATTGGATAGCTTTCTTGGGTTGAGTTTCTATGATTAATTCAAGTTTCATCCTGTCACCACAACTGTTCTACTTTCATTTGCTAGTGGATATGATGAAATTGGCCAGCTCAACAATGACAGGCACTCCTGTTAGGTCTTTCTATGGTTTGTGCAGTACCAAGAGTACTAAACTTTTAAGTCTGATTAGGTATTAAGCTAATTCTCTGGTAAAATGCTGGAGGAAATAATACCAAAGTCTTTACTAAAGTCCAGGTAAATAACATCCATACAGTTTCTCCCTCATCCAATAAACAGGTGACCTTGCTGTGGAAGGAGATCAGGTTGGTCAAGCTGTACCATTCCTTTCCTAAACCTCTTCTGACTGGACCTGATACCACTGACCTGTATGTGCTGCATGCACACTCTGAAAATGAAATCAGCCAGCTCATTCGTTTTCAACAGTCATTCTTCCATCAAATCAATCCCTCTTCATTTTAGAGGCAAGAACATTGTGTGGGACAGTATCAAATGCATTGAGCAAGTATAGGCAGAAGACATCAGTTGCACTTCTGTTTTCCATAAATGCTGTAATACATCCCTGAATGACATTCAATTTGTGAGGCATGATTTGTCTTTGGTGAAGCCACATTGGCCATCACCAATCAACTTTCTGTTTTCCATGTGCCTTAGCACAGTTACCAGAAAGATATGCCCCATGATCTTGCCAGACACAGATTTGATATTCACTGGCCTGTTGTTCCTGAAATTTTCCTTTCTCTCTTTTTAGAAATGGGGAATATATTTTTCAATTGCTGGAAAGTTCACCAGAATGCCACACTGGTATTATGGATAAGGGCTTAACAACTTCTTCCACCAGTACCCTCAGAACTCTCAGATGCATCTCATCAGGTCCCACGGATTGGAGTATATTGATATATTTGAGCTTGATCTTACTGCTATCTCTTCCTTTGGATTTTGTGAATTGGGTTGTGTGGCTAAATTTCTTGCTAGAGAAGACAGAGGCAAAAAAAATTTTGAATACCTCACCCTTCTCCATGTATGTGGTAACTGAGTCCCCCATTTCACTGCTCAAGGGAGGTGGTATACTTCCCTCCATCCTCTTCTGTTAGTCTGTGTGCCTGAAAAAAATCTTATTATATTTTACATTTACAGGTAAGTTCAGTTCCATCTGTGCCTTTAATTTTCTGATCCCCACCTTGTGCTACCAGGCCACACCCCTATCATCTCTCCAGGATGCATATTCCCTGTCTCCCATGCTTTCCACTTTGTTTTGTGTTTTGGTTTGGCTACGAGGTATTGACTTAGCCATACTGACCTAGCCCTTCCTGTCTGACTTCTTGTTCTACCTCTAACCCCACCTCTCTGATAAGTTCTTCTGCAACAGCTTTTCTACTGAATAATAGGTTCAGCTGTGCCTCTACTCTGCTTGGATTTTCAATCACTGGGATGTTTTCCTTAATGCAGTCCTCTGCTTTCTTGGACTGCTTGATGTTACTTGTTGCACTTTTCTAGTAGATGTCTTGGTGGCTGAAGACCCCTATCAGGACCAGAGCCCATGACCATGATGCTATCTGCAGCCTATAAATAACTTTTCATCAGTCTCCTCATCTTGACCAGGAGGCCTTTACTGGGCACCTACCCAAAAGTCACCCGTATTTTCTTGGTCTCTAATTTTCACCCATCAGTTCTCAACCTGTGCATTGCTGCTCTTTGAAGACAGTTCTGTGCAATCAGCCCCATTTTTGACACAAATGGCAGCTCCCACACTTCTCCTTCTTTGTCTGTCCCTTCAGAATATTTTCTAGCGGTCAGAGAAAGCATGGGACCTTCATTCTGCTCCCTGTCTTCCAGCTCAGAGGACTGGGTGGCCCCAGAACAACAGGTCTTACTATTAAAGACTGAAGCAAAGAAGGCCATAAGTATCTCTCAGTTTTCCTTAGTCTTTATCACTATGTTTTCCTCTGCATCCAATACTGGGTGGAGATTCTCCTAACTCTCCTTTTGTTCTTAATATATTTCTATAAACATTTCTTATTTTCTTCTATGACCGTAGTCAGATTGAGTTCTAGTTGGGGTTTGGCCCTTCTAATTTTCTCTGTGAATGACTTCACAACATCATTGTAGTTCTCCTGGGTTGTCTGCCTCTTCTTCTGAGAGTCATGAAACCTTTTTTTGTCCCTTCATTCCTGCCAAAGTTCTCTGGTCAGCCAGGCTAATCTTCTTCCTCACCAGCTCATCTTTCAACACATGGGAACAGCCTGCTCCTGTGCTTATTCCTTCTTTAAGGAAGCCCAGCCCAGCCTTTCTAGGCTCCACTGCCCTTCAGGACAGACTGCCAGAGAGCTCTGTTAGCCAGGCTCCAAAAGAGACCAAAGTATGACCTTCAGAAGTCCATAAAACTTTGTAAAACCATCACAGGTGCAGAAATTGTTTTGTCAGTTGTCCTGAGAAGGATCATCCCTAAAGGCAGCAATGGGTACAAACCCATAGTTCTGTCTGTCACTCTTACTTCATTTCTTTGTACTCCCTTCTTCATTGCTTATATTATGAGCATTTCTCTCATGTTTTAATACAACCTATTCTAGAGGAAAGAGCTGAAGAAATACTGCTGCCAAGGGTTTTCTCTTACTTTGTACAAGTTTCATGACTATGATCCACAGAAAAAAAAAAATTGGTATCTATAGAATAATTTTTTGATGCGTAGTAACAACAACAATAATAAAGAGGAATAGAACTCTTAAGGTTTTCAACAGAGTCAAGGGAGTGTCTCACTGAAGTTTTGAAGAAATATTTAACAAATTTGCAGAATAAAAAATCACAGCCTAATTCAAATATTTCAATTAAGAAGTTTTTACAAAAAACCAGGTAAACATTTGTGATTATATATTCAAGTTTACACATAATTCCTTTCTGAATGAAGCCAGTACATATTTGATCCTCATGTAAGGAAACTATTTCCTGAAACAGGGAGTGAAGCAGAGTTACATAATCTTAAATCAAAGCTTTTGTTCTTCATTCTGCAGAAAATAGCTTTCCAGAATTCAAAAGTACATATATGGGTTTAAATTTCTGATATATATGCATTTTAATAATAACAAGCCTTGAGCCTGAGTAGTTTTCATGAACCTAAAATGGAAGAATGAAACTAGAACTGTTTAACACTGCTATGTTAATCCACATATGGGTGTACAGCACTTCTCTTCAAACTGCAAGATGAAAAGCTACAAAATAGAAGTACACATATCTATGTTCAGTTTGAGTAATGTAAAAGCTAAAAATATTCTCTTGGAAAAATATCCTAAAAATGTTTCAATCACCATTTAAGTGAGGTTTTAATGTTCTAAATCACCATTTAAAATACATCACTTTTCAAGTCTCTGTGTGTACACTGATACCATGACAGGTGTTTCACCTCTTAAAGAGTTGTCTCAGATGCAATACCGTTGATAAGCAATTATATTCGAATTACGGTACTGCTTAGTGATATCTTCCTTCGCTACTCTTATACAAACTGAAAATATTTTCCATAAAATATTTGCTACAGAACTGACAACCATGAAAATTAACTTTTACGACCCCAGTATTGTGCCTGGCAAGTGTAGGTGTTGGGTTATTATGTTTCATTCACCTGGTAATCAGTGACAAATCTCTACTGATTCTAGTAATTAGAGTGTGTCTCTGCAGAAGTAACAGGGCACAACGAATTCCTCTGACCCAATCTTATATTGAGTCATATTCTCTGAGCAGTTCTACCAGGATGGTACCTTCTGCATCACTATGTGGCATACAAATTTGTCAGTTACAGTGCTCTTCTACAGTAACTGGAGACTGGAAAGCATCTGCTAAAAATCTTGCTGCAGCTACAAAATACCTGGTGATTATCACAGTACAATGTGTGCAGTGTTGTTCTGTTTAGAGCTTTTGCATTGAGAAAACTCTAAAAGATCAATATCTTTGCAAGTTCTAATTTAATCACATCTTGAATAAAGAAGTTTTTTATGAAAGGTTTATATGATAATCACTTCCTCAATGTCAATATTTTTTAACTAACTACTTTATATAAAATTGCTTATTTGCTAATCTATCTCTTTGGGTTTAGATTCCCCTGTATCTGATAAGCAGGTCCTGTCTATTTGCTTTTTAATATTTTTTTAAGTAAATTTTGCTCCTTTAAGCTTTATTTCTTTCTCATATGTCATGAAATTTCACAGAAAGCATATGTGTATTTGTGTATTGTATTTACTAAAGGTTTAAATTCTAACCGAAATCTAGGGTACGACTGAAAACATAAAGGATAAACATCTAATGAGAACATATTTTCTAATTGAAGCATATCTTAGCTGCATTAGCAGCTCAGAGACAGTGCAATTCATTAAATGAAGAGATTCTTATCCCTAGTCAACAAAACTGGCAAACCCAAAACTTATATGGGTGTTCCTGTTAAGAGTTGTGTGACTGTCACGCATTATCATAGAATAGCAGTGCGATGAAGCTGATAAGATCATGAGTAAATTTAGTTATCATTTACTGAGTGTTTGAGTTGAAGGAAAATTTGAATGGAAAAGCAAAATGACAAATGTTTCAGGATGATGTAAGCAAAGGAAGGAAAGCTTTGATCAGAGTTGTCATATAGAAAAAGATCACATTTTCAATGAGCTTATATATTTACATAGCCTATTTATTTTTCCTTTGGATACCTCTTCTCTCTCTGATTCTTTCGTTCTAGTTAAATCATGTTGTGCTTTAAGAGAATTTTTGCATTTTTCTATCGCAGTGGTTGCTCCTGAAAGAGAAGTAGCGCAGTGAGGCCACACAATCCAACTGGTATTGATGTCGAAATACAGCCTCTGGCAATCTGGATGGATCAAAAGTACAATTAGCCCAGGGACTCTGATATGTGGACTTTCATAATTTGCAGCTTATAGAGAAAATAAGAAATTAGCATCTTCACTTTCTCAGCTGCAAAAGAAAGATAGCACTTTTATATGCCTGCTTCTCTAGGGATATTGCTGATCGAATACGATAATCTAATTAATTTGGAGCAGTGTATATTGTGTGGTATAGTTTTTTTCAAACCTTTCTCTATAAAATATCAGTCTGCCCCTTCTTACAAAAAAGCTGTAGCTAATAACACTACATTATGGGAATTTTCATATGAACAGACAACTGAAGCTGCAGGCTTGAACAAAAAAAAAAACTACTGCAAGATCCAAGTCTATTTGTCATAGCCTTGAGAGTCATGAGTCTCCTCTATGCCTTAAAGTGAAGGAGAGAGGAAAATGCTTTTATCATTAAAAAGCATATTTGATATCATGTGATCATCTTAGAAAGTGCACAAATATTTTTCCATTAGAGGTTATTTTTTTCTCTAGAGAATCTCATGTATTACACTTAATCATTATTCATTAATTAATCAATCATTAATGACTAGGCAAAAGTGTTGTTTACTGCATTTAAAAGCCTAATTCAGTAACCAGCTTCCAGAGATGTTGTACTTCTTAATGCATGTTTTATATTTAAAGGTGTATTGAAGCATTAAAACAGAAATCTTGAAATGAACCTCAGTTAAGAACACAGAATGTATTATGAAATCTTGTAAAGAGACAGAAGTAAGAATTAATATCTGTTCTTGGCAGAAACTTGAAATGACAAAA
>VZSJ01001700.1:580507-638261 GCA_013398405.1 Pheucticus melanocephalus | reverse complement strand
ATTACCCCAGGAAAAAGGGGGATTTTCACATCCTTACACAGAAAAATTAGTTTTGTAAAGCTATGGTTCAAAAAAACAAGACTACTGTGTCTTTATGCATTAAAGGGAATGCATACTGAATCAAGAACGATGGATTACCATGACATGGATTTTATCAGTGTTGTGGAGTTAATGACAACTATATTTCTTTCCCTAGTACTTTTCTGTAATTTTATGTAGACTTGCTATCCTTGCTTTGATTAAGTCTATTATTTCTGTGAAGTTGAAAACTTTTATGGGGATCAAATCCTTTAAGTAATTTTTAATGGGATATAAGGATGTGAGAGTGCCAGAAGAACTGAGACTAGTGCCAAATGCCTAGTCTCCTGAGACTTTTATGAAATATTCAGTCTGATTTAATTTCTACTACAGTGTTATTCAGCTGGGCCACCTCTTATCCTACACCTGGCAGTAAAACCTCAGCATCTACAGAATGCTGGTATGTCTGCATCTATAGATGCTTCCAAATAAAGACTACTTTATAACAGTTTGGTCTTCTCTTTCTCTAAGGCAAGGAATTTTAGGTAACAATTGCTAAAATGTAGTCCATGGACTCCAAGGTTACTGAAGTCAAGACTATGGCCTTGTGCACATGCTTATATGCTATTTACATTTTATAAATCTTCTTGCATTGACTTAAAGAGGTCTGTCTGGTTTTGTTTGGTTACTTATGTCTTGTGAATACTCAATCTTGTGATCAATTTGTGACTATTTGTCTGCAGAATATACAAATGGAGCACTCAAGAAAACGGAACAGTTTCAGGGTTCCCAAGCCTGAATTTGAATAAATTTATGTAGCAACACTGAAACTCAGTGCTCTAGAATGCAGCCCAGAGACAAGTGGTCTCCTAAATATGGAACTATTGCACATAACTTATGATATATTGTTCTGTGTGCTCTAATTCAGGGTTTGTTTGTATAGCCAAAGCACAGATGGAAATTATGAACAGGTAAATTTAGTGCATGATGCAGAGGGCTGGAGAAAACATTTAAAAAGAAATAATCTACACTTCATGTGTTGCCTTATCTATCATGATTATTTACTTGATATCACAGTATCCATGTATAAAATAATTCTCTCTCTCTTCAGAGGGAGGCTACTCTAAATTAATTATGTGGGTCATTTAGCTAGAATACGTGTAAATGTACCCTTTAATGAAATGAAAACTGAATAAAATCTGCTTAGAGTTCTTCAGGGGTTCAGGAAATGCCCCCTGCACCTTAGGCTACTTATATTAAGCTGAAAGAAAAATGGTCCAAGAATTCCTGATTCCATTAAAAACTCCATCCTGTAATTTTATAACATTCAGCTATTGTAGCTGAAATTAAATCCAGCCTGATCCAGCTAGACAGCCTCCTCTCTACATGTATATGAAGATTTCTTATGAACCTTCTGCTGGAAAGAACGAATGCAGCTTTTCAATTCTGTAGTGGTCAAATTTGTAGATGGGGATGGAGGCATAACTCAGCCTTTTCCTCATTGTCTTTAGACTCACACTAGACCTCAAAACTGTAAAAGAATAAAAATGCCAGTGTTCACATGCTGAAACAATAATATAGAATCCCAAAAAACCACTGAAACTCTGTGATTTCTACATTTCAGATGGCTTATTTTTGTATTTGTGTTTGTTCAATGGATTGGTAAGTGATCTTCTCAAGTTGTTGAAATGCAGCCTCTAAAATACAATTTACGATACAATGACATGCTGATTCACTTCTAGTGTGCTTTGAAACATAAGTGAGAGGCACAGAAAGTTTTCAGAGTAGCACTAAAATTATTGTTTCTTTAGCTACCCACATTGCAAAGTCAGGACAATTAATTCTAGTTCAAAAATCACCATTCAGAGCGCGGATTTTTGTGGCTGTTACTAAGGTAACATAATTGTTGATGTGTATCCGCAATGGAGCCCAATATGTCTCCCAGGCCTCTGCTCTTAAAATCTTGCACAGAAAATAGTTTGAATTTGCTTGTGTCAGGGAAATAAGCATGACTAAATGCAAAGTACTGCTGCGCTGCCTTACTTCTTAGCCATTTAGATCCTCCTGTGTGTAATGTTGCATGTAACAGATTCAAAATGAAGGTCTCATGCAAAACTTAAGCACACTTGAGATCTGTCCCTTCTATAGATAGCTTTCTTTATGCTATGCTTCTCTATACCACAGTTCTGACATAAAGCTCAATATGCTTCTATTTCTTTCATTATTATTAACTTATTTCTCAGAGGTTTTACGTTTCCTCATACAAGGAAAAGCCACCTAAGTAGTATATAAAAATGTTTAAATTATTTAAAAACACAAGTAACTGCTCTTTCTATCCTCAAAATCTATTTTGATTTGCCTTTTTCTTACAGTTACTTTTTTAATAATACAGCTTTTTTTTTAATACATTGTATTAACCTGGTGCCTCACTGAAAAAAATAGCAAAGTAAAACTGTAAAATGTACAAAGCTTTTTTCCTACACTATGCTGTAGTAAGAAATAAGCTGCACAGGGCTGGAGCTCTTAGAGCCAATATAAAAAAATAATTGTTCTAGAGGATCTCCTATGAATCTCTTCTCTAAGTCACAAAATTGAAGCATTAAAAAAGCATTTTAGTTACTTCTACGCTTTTGCTGCAACAAATGACTTTTCAGTGCTAAGTCAGTCATGCTACTTATTAAGTTCTCCAGCGTTCCTCAGAAGAAACTTTTCATAATATGGATTTTGGTGTTTTGGTTTGGTGGCTTGACAAGTAAGACAAGTAAGTGACATCATAAATACTGTCTGTTTTATTCAAAACTTTTTCAGATGCAGGATTTATTTGACCCCATAACCATTCCCTATAATCTTGTGCAGTCTTCTTTCACCCATTGCAGTGTGATACTAGTTTATTCTGTCTGCCTGCCAGGCATAAAGAATGCACATTTCTTTCAAAATCTGTTAGAGGCTAACTTGCCAAGTAGGATTACTTGCTGCCTTGATTATGATTTCAGTGGTGTTTACCATGCATTTTACTTAACAGAATTTCCTTGTTCTCATCTTTTAAAACTAATTCTGTATTCAGCTGAGATCCTTTGAGGTTGTCAGAAGACCTAAGATTTGACAACTTCTTGGTCAAGTGCTCATCCATATACTCAGTGCCCAGCTCCTATTCATGCTATGAATACATGTGTTAAAAGCCTGCTGCTGCCCAATTGTTTTGCAGTGAATGTGAGCAGTTAGATAGTATGGTAATTTAAACTCATGGTAATAAATTACTGGTCTCCTGGCAAATGAGCAGGAACACATCGCACCTGGGTAAAGAAAAGTATGCATAATAATGAGTGCACAGCTATTTAAATTGCTTGGTTATCCCTTGACTGAGCTGAATCATTTCAGTTACAGCAGAAAAAACTCAAGCAGATTTTTTTTTTTATAAAATATGGAAAAAGCAAAGAAAATTGTTGAAATTATAGCTAGTGACATTCAAAGGCAGCATCAGTGTATATGAATGTCCTTTTGTAAGAAAAGGACATTCATTAACAATAAAATCATATTTGAGTGAAAAAGGAGTTTAAATATTGAATTTTTTTTATTATGGATTTTCTCTTGTTAAAGGTATCCCTTAATTACAAAGTAATGCAAGTTAATAAAAAAGATTTCAAAGTTGGAACACTTTGAGAAAAGATAATTTTTTTTGCAGAGGAAAAGACCCAGATATTAACATCTCCTAGAAGTGCTGCATCCTTCTAAAGAAAACATAACATCTTACAGTACCCAGATCTTAAAAGTTTGAAATTACTTGAAAATATTGCTCTGTCAGCTTAGCTTGATTTTACATTTACACTATCTTTGCAAGTTCCACATTAATAAAATAAATTACATTAATTTTAAATCTCTAAGTTAATAATACTGCAGTAATGTAAATGAAGCACTTTCTCAAGAACTCAGTGTCTGCCTCTACACAAATGTCCTAACTTGTCTGTTTTCTCTGAATGTTAATGAAAAAGCAGTTTCTGCAATATTAAAATTCCTTGTGGCCAGAGAGCAGATTGTTAGTCCCTTCATTTTCCTCTCTTATGTCTTTCTGCTATAATGAAAATGCAAAAATATGATGTTTCACCCAGTATTTAAGAAATATGCAAGCATACAGCTAAACTGCTGTTGCACAGCAAAAAGCTCTGCTATGACTGTCAGTGTAGCTCCGTGTAGGGAGAAGTCCACAAGCATCTGATGGATATATTTGTCAATACAAATCTGGTCAGCTCTACCGTTTCCAGAACTTCCTCTAGGTGTGTTTGAAGAACAGATGATATCCTGAACTAATACTTATTATTTATTAATCTAGATGCAGCTAGGAAATAGCAAACCTAATGTTCTCTCAAGCACTCAACACAGCAGAAGTGCCTGGTGCAGTACAGGAGTATGTCACTTGACATGTTCCCAAGTTAGTTTTCCATCGACTGGCCATCTACTATGCCAGTGGATGGGTTTAAAATGGGTTTTTAAACCCAAATATCCTAAGAAAAGACCAACAGCAAGCAGAATGACTTTGTTCCAGATTATTGTACTATTTGTGCTTATTGAGACAGATTAGTACAAGTCCGGGTGTACGGATCTTCAGTGCAAAAAGAGAGGGTGTACGCAAAAGTTACTGAGCTCAATGGAAGGAAAAAACCCAGTGCCACTCAAGTAGATTTTTTTGCAGTGGTTAAATGGATGACCAAGACATCAATATTCTTTTATATATTGAGGCCTTGCAATGTCTGAAAATTACAGGCAAAATATTAATGTTAAAATCTAAAATACTTCAAATTGTTTCTATATCTCAGAAAAGTTAAAACTAAACCTATGCTTTCTTATCTATCAAGTACCATTTTTTGTTTTTTTAGCTTTAAAGCCCTCCTTAAAGCAGTTTCAAAATACCTGGTGTGATAGTCAATCATTTTTTCAGAAATCTCAGGGCTTGTCAGCTTGTAGAAGTCAGTGTGTGATTGTTTGTACTCTGAATTTACAGCCTTGCACCACAATAAAGCACTTAAAAACATCTTTAATTTGCAGGGAGAATGTGGCTAAGAAGAGAGCATGGTGCAATATGAACCTGGAGTTGGGGGCATAACAAGAACAAGCTTGTGGAGCTCAATGTAAAGCACTGAAAATTCATGTATCATCAATCTCACTGGCAAGTAACATCATTTAGGAGACAGCTGCTATTCAGTGGCTGCTGAAGCTAAGATCCTATACTGTTGATATTCTTGCTTTCTTGTCTTTCTAAATGCTAATGTTTGTTAAAATTAACCCATTTTTTTCACTTTTGTCTTGACTCCTGTTCCAGTCATCTCTAAAAAGATTCAAGTCTGTGTATGCTGTTTTGCAAAGATGTGCTTCTATGTGGACCAAGTGCTATTATGTGGACCAAGAACATGGAGCAGCACTGTGGTAGTATTCTCTGCAAGTTCATCAGCTCTGTTAAAAAGGTGATTGCTCTAACTCTGCTGTGCTAACATGGGTGTCCTTGTTGTGAGACCTATGGTATACATTATTCTCTGCCATAGATATTTATTGCTTAATTACAAGCTTGCCCTGAACCTCACATGAGCTGCGTAACAAAGAACAGACATTTTTTGAGTGTCTGCCACAGAACAGAATCTCTAAAATGCTGTAAGGAAATACTGGGAAAGACCACATTTTTTCTCCCATTAGCTTTCATTTGGCCTGACAGTGTTGAAGTGATGTAAAGAAATTTAACTGTAGCCTTTCTTTGTTTTCAAGTTCTTTAGAAAATGCAATCTTGCTACAAGGAGCTGTCACCTTGATTTTGATATTAAATTCAGTAGACATAGGCAAAACATATTTTTCTACCAGAGACTCCCTAGTGCCACCTTTTTCAAGAGCTCTTACACAATAACCTGTTTGTCAGTGAATGGAAGGCAATGTTGATTACCTAATGTCTCCTAACATGTGCCTGCCTGCAAATCTCTGAAGTATTTGCATGTAGCTCATTGCTACAGACTGTGGCAAGAAGTAAAATATCATCATACTGCTTGTCCAGGAACTTCTTCCAAAGTTGGTGCAGACTGGTTCCATTACGTATGTGGTAATTCCTTGCATTTTGAAAATCCGCTACTACAGGAAATTAAGTAGCATCATTCAAGAAATGTTGAGGGGAAGTCACACAAATAGCACCAAATAAGAACTAAGATCTTTGTCTGATAGGAAATACTAGATAATAGTGGTTTCTAAAGCATCCCTACTTGAAGGAATTATTTATTCCCCTCAACTCCCCAAAAAATTTTAGTTAAGAAAACAGAGAAAGACATGGAAAGTTGGCAAAAAGTG
This sequence comes from Pheucticus melanocephalus, assembly GCA_013398405.1. Classification (NCBI taxonomy): domain Eukaryota; kingdom Metazoa; phylum Chordata; class Aves; order Passeriformes; family Cardinalidae; genus Pheucticus; species Pheucticus melanocephalus. The sequence continues at coordinate 631,925 of VZSJ01001700.1, read as the reverse complement.
CATCAGACACTGGTTTTTTTAGCTCTCAGAGTCTATGATATCATATGTCTTTCTGTGACCTCATACCTTTTACTCTAAGAGTTAAAAAAAAAAATTACAAGGCTAAAGGCTGCTAAGAGAGAGAAGCTCACACTCAAACCCAGAAAGAGAGACACAGGGTCCTTAACTTCTGCCTAACTTACAGCATTAGATAAAATATTGTGTTTAATAATGTGTAAGACAATATCAATATTTTTTCCCTAGTTTTTAACTTTTGGTTCCAGCTTTTAAATAATGTCTATCATTCTTTCCTACCTATGTTCTCACATTCTTTTAGAATTTGAATCTTGAACAACAAAACTGGGAGGAAATATTCTATTACTCACATTTTTCCACTTGACACTCCTGTAAGAAAATAAAAAACACTGAATTTTTTCCAGCAATTCAGGTATTGCTTTTGATAAGAATACAAAAGTCTAAAAAGTGCTAACAAGAGTCTTGATTTTAGATGGTAGTTATTAGCCCTTCTATTAGTAAGATGTAGTGACAAACTGGAATTAGTTGATCCTAGTTATCACTCATGTGAATGATGTTGTCCGAAAACTACAATATTTTGAGCCTTGGTGTTTTGTTGTTGCTTGTAGGAGTTATTGACACAGGAATTATCTCTCTTCAGAGGAATATATATTGGCAAATGTATAGATGTGAAAAGAGAGTAAAGATGCTTGTAAATAATATTGAGATCAATAATCTATATGAAAAATATGATGGACATTGCATTTTTTGAAAGATTATTCCACTTGCACACCAAAGATCTCATTCAAATGCACTAAGGTTTCAGGCATTCAATGACTATCCCACAGATCAGACATTTAATCTTCCTAACTTAAGAAAAAAAAGGTTTAACTTTCATCTAGAACTTCAGATGTTTTGAATAAGATCACCTATCTTTCTCAGAAAATTCAAGTCCAGCTTCTGCTGGGATAGCATGCAACTGATTTGAAAAATTTTTGTCGTATTTTGCAAAACAAAAGGTTTTACCTATTTTATACACTGAATGATCATAAAGGAATATACTTGGGTTATAATTTTTTAAGATAAAGTTCTTTAAGTTCTTTTGGGCTGTTCACATGCAAAATCTTATTTCACAATCAAGTTGTAAGTTCTACAACTTTGAAGTTGCATAGTTTTCTTTCTGATTACAACTTCTTTCAGTTTCTGGATCAGTTATGGACCAGAGTATGACTTATAGCTCACCTAAAGAAAAAATGAACAGGCATGGAGTAAATAAATACATAAATACTCTCATTATGAAAAAAACCCCCAAAGTTTAATATTATTAGGCCTTGAACTGGGATAAGACTAAAACAATCTCTACCCAAATCAGTATTATCTTCTCCTTATACAGCTCCTCTTGCCTTTGCTCTGATTCTGACACAGAAGTATCAGAATTTGGCCTCACAACATAGTAACCAGGAAAGTAGGGAAAGGACATTTCCTGGGCATATACTTGTCTCAGCCAGACAATAAATGCTTGACCTACCAGGTTATTTATTTGGGTTAAACTCTTGGAGGAGGAGGAGGTCAAGCACACCCTCTGACTAGAGTGTGTTCTTTGCCATGAGTCTGCCCAGCAGAGAAATTTGTGGCCCACAGAGCTGGATCCAGCTATGAAAAGAGCTTTTTTTTAAACAAAGTCTGAGCAACCCTGGGAGAAAACAGGCAGGCTTTTGAAAAGCATGAAAAAACCTTCCTGATTACCAGTAATGACTGGACAATGGTTACTCCCACTTAGGAAGGTGGGCCATTTCAAATCAATCTGAAAGAATAAATCTGCAAGGGTGGGCCAAGGGAATAGGGGAAGGATTGTGAATAAATATTTTCCATTTCACCAAGTAGACATGACTGCTGTCTCTGCAAGGGCTGTGTCAAAAATGGCCTTCAGACTTTAAAAACTTCAGTATGCTCTGGAAAATTCACTACAGGAAACATGAGTTCACCTCTATGTTTTAGATAATTTGAACATTATTTTTTTCGTAGTATTTTTTTTACCTATTCACAAAAAAACCTCCCAAATCTGCATCAGCTGCATATTCAGTGTGTTGTACTCTAGCATTTTGAAGCAGGAAAGTCTTTGAGCCAAAGTACATTGTTTTCTGTTTTCATAATTTATTCTTCACTGACAGAATGTCTTTGAGAATGCATGTGGCACTGCATAAGTAATAACAAACTTTTCATACCTTTCAATAAATTTGTCTGACCTCGTTGTTCAAACATGTTCTCTGTGGCTCTGTTGAATGTGAATGTATGTCTGTAAGGAACAATACAGCAAGAGCCTCATACAAGTGGAAAGTCTGCATTTTCATTTGTTTGCAAAGTATCATGAATAACCTACTATTATAAATTAATGTACTATAGTTGACTCTGGAACAACTGCAGTAATATTCTTCAGTAGAAATTTGTGTTCTTAATCTTAAAGGCATTCTTGGAGGATTTTTTAAATGATCTTCCACTTTCTTTGTAAAATCCAGCAAATTTCAATGTTTTACACTAGCAATCCTCTGAATAAGAGAAAAATGGAAATTTACATTGCTTTACTTCTTCTCTGCTTCTCCATATAACAAGAGCTTACAGTCATTCTCCAGAATATAACGGCCTGTTACCACCATTTACATGCAAAAGCAATCTACATGTGTCCAGGTGAGGGCTTATATATACACACACAATGTGCTCAGAAGTTCCAAAACTGTGGTGCATCTAATTATTACCTGATAACTTGACATTTTGATGCTCCATTAAGACAGCTTGATGCTATTTTACTCATTTTCTAGGTAATAATTTCACATTTCTTCTAACCAAAGCAGTGAGTGAAATTCCATTTTAATTCTGAAGAAAAAAACCCAAATGGCATGAACTTGATATGGTCCAGAAGCAGTAGGAGCTGTGCTTCCTCAGGCTTGGAAGCCTATGGCAATCCCATTGACACCTGTGTCCTCCCCAACATGCAGTTCTGAGGGTGTAGAAATGGGGCTCCTGGGCCAAGGTTTGTGGCAGGTTCCATAGGAAGTTAGTGAGATTCACTAACGCTTGTGAGCACTCAAAGGACTCTGAGAAGATAACCTCCCTTTGATACCCCTGAAATAATGGAACCATGCTGGCAATTAGGTAATGTTGCTGTTTCTGCTCAAAGGAAAATTTTGGGTTAAGCTAACAATAGCAATATTTTGCCATGTTCCTTCTTCTTGTCAGGTTGATGGTGCAATAGCTGGGAGATGCATTCTCACAAGTGAGGGGAAAACTAGGAATATATACAATTTCAGATTTTTTTTTTTGGATAATTACACAGCCAGACACACAAACTCCACAGCTGAATTTCTGTCCAGATGGATTTGGCCAGGAATTAGAAGGGTGGGTTTAGGTTTTGTAACTATTACATGACAGGGCTATTGTGGCCTAGGAATAGAACAGCTTACGTATTTAGGCAGAGTTGTGTATGTAGTGTTTAGCTACTGCACACTCTCTCAGAAAACTAACAGTATAAGATTTAAAAAAAAAAATCATGGCTAGCTGTGATAGTACATTTTTCCTCTTCTGTCTTTATTGGAAGATACAACAGCTATTTTTATCTGGAAAAATATTTGCCTCAAACTCTGGGTTCAGTTGTCTACATCTTGTTTAGCTTTTTTTGACATTTCTGAGAGTGACCCATCTCCAAAGGGTGAATTCAGCAGACCACAGAAGCAAGCACTAATAATGGATACGACATGGAAATGATTTAAGATGAAAGGTGCGCTTGAATTTGTAGGAAACTAGAATAACCTAGAAATGAGAATTTTCTCATGCTCTACTATTAGAAAAGCCCATGGTTACCACTGAAGACCTGATTTTTCAGAGACTGCAGAGGTTTTTGGGCTTTTTCAGCCGTTTATTTAATTTTACTTATTCAGTCTTTCCTTTCAAAAACAACAACATAAAATTCAACTTCAATTTGTCATATAGATAAAACACATAGAGCTTCATTTTCAAAATATCTTCACTACACCATGCTGTATAATTTTATGAATGAGGGTGCTATTATTTTGATGTCTAAAAGGAGAAGTGAACTGTTTTGGAAGCCTGACTGCCACTGTGGCTGCTGAGCTTTTCAGCAGTTCTTACTCTGTGGAAATGACCTGAGTATTCTCAGCTCAGAAAAAGAAAAACAAAAAACCCAAAAAATAATAATACCTACGGAGAGCATTTACAGAATTGCTCTTACACTTTTGTTTCCTTTTGATATGTGCTCCCACAGATCTGGGAGCTCTTCAAATTCCAGAAAGCTAAATGTTTCCAAGCATTTTTTTGTGTTAGTATGGTTCTCAGGGGGAAAAACAAAATCTCATAATATTTCCTATGACAAACAAACAAATAATCCAAGGCCAGCAGAGGAGAAGCTGAGGTTCAAGGCATCTGTTAAAGCCTGGACTGCTTCAGGCATGACAGTGCACTCTTGCTGGATCAATTAACTGGACTAGCCATGTGAAAATAGTTGGTAGGATGTACACAGATGAATAAGTTCTTTAATTTTTCATACAGCTACAAGCAGAAAAAAAGTCATGAGAGACAGAGTATACAGTCAAGCTTGGCTACATAGCAGACATTAAGAAGAACAAAGGTTTTCACCAAACCAAGTAGAGACGCTACAGAAATGAGCAAATCTGCAGAAGCTACTCCAGGTTTTGTTCTGCTTCACTTCACCAAAATGATTCATCCTTGAGTTTACTCCTTCCTCTGCCCAAGAGCCTGTACATCAGAAATACATGGACACACCAGTCTTGCAGAGGCAGAGATTCATTTACTTTGAAGATGATTGTGTCCTTTTCCTCAAAGTCAGCTTTGCCCAGTAAGCTGGCAGAACACACAAATATCATCAGAAATCCATTTAAACAGTAAGACAGAAGAGTGATTTTAATAAACGTGCTTGTATAGAATGCTCCAGATTGTTTGGGTGTGTTTCTTGCTTTTTGCCTGTTTTCCTTGCTGGTGTAAGAGACAAGACTCTTGTTATCATCTTGCACCCCAGACCTTTCAAATGTGGTTACAGAACTTTGGTACTTCAAATTCTAGCTAAAGGATCCACAGATACCAAAGGCCTGTTTTTAAAGATTTTTTTTTTCCTGAATATTTTTTTCCTTTTCTTAACATCCTCATATTGTGAACGCTCAGCATCTCTGTAAGTCATGCCATGGGTAATCCTATGCAAGATCTGAAGTGCCAAGAGTCAAGTGACTTTCTTAAACACTATGTGTGAAAGCAGTGCACAGGACTGTACCATGAGTTAGGGCCAACAGGACTGTGAGACACTTGCAGAGCCTTTAGAGTTTCCTTTGGAGGAGTTAATTTGGCATATTGCTGCTTGGCTCAAGGGAGAGCACATACGTGGAAAGGAATATTTATTGTCACAGCCTACAAAGTAAATTTTTTCCTCCCATTACAGAGTAAAGATAAAAAAATTATATTACTGGCTTTAAATGATTTGGAATTCTCATTGTATTTGAAAGATGCTGACACCCATACATGCTACTGTGATTCATCTTCTGAACATGGGATGTTCATCAACAAAGATAAGATCTGAGCAACTGGCTACACAGTTAATGCATGCAAAAACACCATGACAGAACCATTTTGAGGACAACTTTCCAACAATGGTTTCAGGGACTATACAATTGCATTGCCAGCACATATTTATTTCTGATTCTGTGTCTTGCATTAGAAAAACACTTTGATATTGAGAATTTCATAATTTCAAGAGCATACAGTAATTGGCATTTTTCATTCTTACCTAGCATCATGGTTCTTAAAAAAAAAATACACAGGAAACAACGTACTACATATATATAAAGAAAAGGACCCTGCCCTGAAAACAGCAGAAAGCAGTAGCAAAGGCTGCTTTGTGGGAGTCTGGGGAATTTTGCGTTGCATAATGGAAAACAGGTGGCATAGCTGACGAACAGGCAGAAGTTGACCCTATATTCTACTGCCATGGTTTGAGTGCTAGATTATGTCTAGATATCTAGCCATTGCTTGAAGGTCTGACGTGGAACAGTTCTGAGCCAGTGTTACTTGTTTGTAAAGGTGACTCTATCATTCACTTGTCCCATACTGAGAAAAGATATTTGGAGTTTAGACACATCTCCATATCTAGATCCACCTGTTTGAATTTTAATTAAAGCCAATATAAAGCTAATACAAGTTCAATGGTTGTTTGAGGAGCTGGAAACAATAGCCTTACGATTTTTACATTTGAAACTGAACATTGAAATTTATATTATTTAATTTAATGTAAATCAGCTTTGTTCCACTGGTGTAGTTGCATCAAGAGGGAAGCACGAGATTTATACAACATTTGTGCTACACATTTAAATACTCAAAGCTTTTATTTGTATGCTATATGTATAGACATAAATATTTAAAGAGGAAAAACATTTTAACTATTAAAGACAAAAACCCAGTATATAAGCCAAATTTAACTCAAAGAAAAATGAGGTTTAAGTTCAAAGTAAGTATATGAACTGATACACAAAAGATTGGTATGCCTATTAAATGTTTGGTGGCATATTTTCCAATATATTATTTTGAGGCAATCTATCATGGACTCTGCTATTAATATCAGCCTGGAAGGTTATCCTTTCTACTTGAATACAGTTTTATGTTATGCTACAAGAATTTCTGTAAGTTGCAGAATTTCTTAATAAGAGACATCCTTACACGCTACAAATTAAAAAATACCATCTGTTTCTTTGGAAGTCAGCTGGGGCTTGGGCCTCACCCATAGTGCAATGAAATGAGATTACTGTTCACCCTTACTTTCCTCCTACTTCAAACCATGAATCAAAAATGGTTTTTTGAGTGGGTCCTGATACAGGAAGGACACACAAAAATCCATGGGTTTGTAAGTCTTCCCAGGGATGGCAACACTAGCTTTCAAACTGTACTGATTCCTGAAATTTAGGCATTTTCCTGACATGTGGCTTAAAAGGAACCTTACTGTTGGCTGAATAGGACCTGCTAACCTAATGTTGACCCAAAGGAAGAGGAACAGAGCAATGTCCCACCAGCACAAGAGCAGAGACAGGACCTGTGAGGTTGGTGGTGAGAAGCTGATCATGTGGATGAAAATTTCTTGCAGTGGTGCCATGTCCTGAAGCTATGAGGTCTCACAAACTGTTGAAAACGTGGACAATGAGAAAGAAAAAGGACTAGGATTCTTTGAAAGGAGGATGGGCTCCAGTACCAATAGAGACACAGAGCTGGAGCCAGGGCTCACCGCTTGGACCAGTTTGATGTTGTCAGCCCTCTCCAGTGACCACCAGAGTTAATTCTGTTGTCATATTCCAGAAAGGCAAATAAGTTGAGCCTCCAGAAAGCTGAGGATGTAAGTCATGCTAAGTAACAGCCCAAGAAAAAGGTCCAAACAGTCCCGTTCATTGTCCTGAGAAAAAGCATTATCTGTGACCAATAAGAGAGAGAGCAGAGCAGAAGGAGCAGAGAAATTGAGAAAGGTTACACTCATGTCTACAGTTGTGAGGATAATTGTTTCCACACAAAGAATCTTCAGTCACCATTGCAAGTGCTTCCAGTTACTTTGGGCATATACTAAACTTTCCAGAATGTTGCAATAAATCAGAACTATTGTGTTCTACAGTATTTTCTGTTAGAAATCCTGCAGTGTATATCCAGAAAAAAGGTACAAATATTGTACTGAGCACTTTCAATGCACTCAGTTATATTGTGGCATCACTATTTGCAGACCCATGAAACTCTTGTGAAAACCATATTATGATAGGTAACTAGAGAAAGATACTTTGGATTATTTGCCTTTTAAACAGGCATGTGCCCAAACTGTATTCCTGGAAAAAAACTGAACTCCTGAGAAAAATATTAACTAAGATGTTACATTATTTGACACTCTCCATCTGTTGACTTTACACTACTGTGATATTCCACAAGTGGTATTTACACAAGACATTTAGGGATTTTAAGCCAAGTCTATTCTAAATAAGCCTTATTAAATATGATGTCCAAAATGAAACAGATTGCCCATGTAGATAGAGTAAGTAGTTTGGATATATTTGGCCAGATGGAGTTTGAGTGTGGGGTGTGATCATTACAGTAATGGGGGAGGAGCTCATTCATCCCCAGATACTAATTGTTGATCACAATCTGAACAAGTTATCTGAGTAGAGATCATGTTGTGTTTCAGATTTTCAGTCTCAAGATTCTGCATGCTACATTGCTGGATTTATGTTTTTGTTTTTTGTTCTTTGAAAGTGAGTTGTCACAGTTTTATAGTTTACCTAGAAATCTTTCAGTTCTATATAAGGAATCCATTCCTGAACGCTTTGTGGCTCATGTTTTTTATTTGAATACTAGTTTTTCAGTCCATATGTAATGAAACTCTGATATTTGCTCACAGTATTCTTTTATGTGGTTTTAGCATGCAATTCACCCCTGCAGACAGAGTCAGTAAGAGTTTTGTATCATCCTTCCATGATGAATAAACCTTATGCTCTTCTCTGTAAAGTTTCTGTTTCAAAAATGCAAACCAGAAAGTATTAACAGATACGTTAAACTTGGAATTACTTTTTGGAATAACATGAAACCTTGTAGAACTGAGAAGTATAAAAATTGTTTTGCAAACTGTGTTGCTTATGTTAGTCTATAATTACTCTTCTAACATGATGTGTTTATAAGTCAGTTGCAGCATAAGCACATCATTCTGTCTGTGTGGAAAACTGCCAACCGAAATACAGACTACTGTTGGCAGCAAAACTACTGCACTCTAAAGACAGAAATTTGTCAGCTTAAACAGGTGCTGTAGCCTGTGACCTTGACATCTAATTTATACTCTGTCAGGCATATTAGATTTCATGGGCAAAGTATGTATATGGACCAGCTGGCTTCTTATGGCACCTTAAACGAGATCCAGCTCTTAAAAAGGCAGGTATTTCCCTCTTAAACACCAACAAAAAAAATTGTACCTGTTGTGTCTATTATCTTTTTGTATGTGTGATCCCCTTTTTTATTTCTGAGAAGACTGAAAGAAGGGCATTTCTGAAAGGCATTGATTATGGGGACACTTTCCACTGAGGGATACACTACAGCTGCTGCAAGAAGAGTACACAGAAAATTTTGTGTTCCTCTGTACTTCAAACTGAATTCACATGTGATTATCACTATTACATTTCTCTCATCCAGATTCCTGACAAGAGATTAAATTAACTCAACCCTGTCCTGTTTTTTGGGACTATAAGCTGATAGGCATACAGACAGAAAAGCTACCGAGCTGCTTAACTATTTTCATAATGCTGGATTCCTAACTGACAAAGTTGAACTTTTTTAAATCTAGTCAGTCTTTCTGAGCTGAGAGTGCTATCAGTAACCTCTAAGCTAGAAACAGTGGATTTGAATGCTGCCATGACTGGAAATGAGAGACTGGACAGAACAAAACTCCCATGCTGGCTTTTTTCCCCTCCAATCTTGTTCATAAGCTTGTTAATAAGCTAACTTGTGAGATATTGAGACTTGTTCATAAGCTAACAAGTGAGATATTGAGACTATAAAAGCATTAATCAATCCAGGCAATTTTTACTAAATAGTTAGAATATAGAAAAGAATCAAGCGAACCAAATAAGACCCTTGAGTTCCTGTTTTAAGAATTTTAAACTTAGATGTAGAGTGTAGATATGGAGAAGTAATTGAAAAGGGACATTTTCCAGTCAACAAAGATTATCAAGTATCTTGCCTGTGAAAACACTCATTCACTTCTTTCCTCACAGAGTCTTAATCTTTCAAGAAATCATTAAAAAAAAAAAAAAAAAGAGAGAGAGAATGAGAGAGAGGGAGGGAGAGAAAGAGAAAGATTTTATTTTCCCCAAACATATCCAATAAACTTACACCAAATGCATAAATGATAATTTTTGGGATAATTTCCTGTGGTCATGGTACACATTGATTCCAAGACAGCTGAAAAGACTGCATACCACCATTTATACATGAGTAGCCTCCTTTTACATTAAAAATAATATGTGAAAATATCAGTAAGAAGAAAACAGCAGTTTGTGATAAAAGAAGAAATTCAGCAGTGAGATGCCAATGGTTTGTCATTTGATCTAACCTTCACACTACAGTTACTATGTTTTTCATGACTCAGTTGCTGTTTAAGTCATAATGGCTGGCTAAAAGCTATTTAAGTGGGAGAGAAAAGCCAACCATTAAAATAGCATTTTGAGGAATAGACTGGAGAGTGGCTGCTGACCTGTGTCAGAATCTGCTGTGTGAAAGGAATCTTTCATGAACAAAAGAAGTGTGCATATTTACTGAATATTAATTTGTTCTATGCCTAACCAGCTGAGCAAAACTAGCTGGTTCCTTTGATTAAAAAAAAATTAAAGATTACTTATGTCTCTTCTTGAAATGTCCCTCACTCTACTTGACACATGATCTATTCACCATAAAAATATAGTGTGTATTTCAACATTTTCATATTACATGAAGGATAAAGTCTTGGGTGTTGAGATTGTTTATGCTGTGAGTTGGGCTTAGTTTTTCAGTCCTTCTCTCATTTAGGATCTGCCACTCAAGCAAGGAATTTACAAAATGGTTTCTATTCTTACAGCCCCTTTCGCCAAATTACATGGTATTTATGGGTTGGCAGGTGACTGTTCCCTAGGCTTATCCCATATCTGCACCCATTTTCCATAGGATTAATGATCTGGATCTTTTTTAACACATTACTAGCTCTTTCCAAGCGCTTAACATCACTACAGAGATGTCAAGGAAAAATAATTTCACATGTGCCTTGAATTGATGAAAAGCATACTGTTTGTACCAGTTTAAGTAGGAACCTCAATTTTTTTTTTCCTCACCAGAGCTGAAAAATCTTTCATGTGTAAACAGTCTCAGGGACCTTCTTCTGTGCAGCACCACAACAGAATGATTCTTCACAACAAAATTTTGTGAAAGTCAGCCTTCAAGAACAGAAATATTAACTCTCAAATTTAGTGTGAATTTTACAGTGGCTTTAAATCCTTTGCAGACTCCACTAGTTAGGAAATATAAATCAGCATGACCTAACTGAGTCAGCACAAATTAATTAACAAAGCAGTGAATTATTAGCAAAATCATGCCACTGCCTAGGGGCTACTTCCTACTGCCTCTTCTTTATTTGAATGCCTGGACTAACCCACACATCCAGAACTAACCCATACATCACTTCTTTTTATTGCAATGTACTGTAGTCCTGCTTATCTGACAGGGTATGGTGAAGAACAGACTGTACATCCCAGAGGTATATACTCCTGCAACTCTACAATAGCTATAGTAATAAACTGCTCCTGCTCTGACCTCAACTAAATTGAATTCCCATTATTTCTGTGTCTGTAGGATGATAGAAAATTCTCTGTTTGAAACTTAAAATCAATCTCTATTTTATAAATGTCAGATTTTACCATTTTCCTCAGGAAATTCTCCTGAAAAAAGTTTAATGAACATTTAGCCTGAAGACTATGAATCTTAAGACTCCAGTAAGTCTCTTATAACGATGCTAGTTTTGTAAGAATAAATTAATGGCTGTGTAAAGATCCGAAGGAAAGATGTAAAATATCAATTTATTTGTCTTCAGTTCCCAAAGAGTTATGTCATAATTCAAAACAATTCCACTTTAAGAAAATTCAAGTTTTTGACAGGAAATGTGGACACTGTTTTACTTGTCTCTTAACAGGCATTGTGTGAAGAAAAATTGTGAGACTTCAATTCTGTATTATTTTACTTTTTGTGCTCAATTTTCTTTAAGTTAGGAAACTTCATTTATTTAGAAGGAAAGGAAGACAATTTTCACTCTCACAGTCTCATTAATCTTCCCTGTTTACTGACAGTTAAGTTTTGGATCGTTAAGGATAGTAATAGGTTGTAGTTCTGCTGCTTTCCTTTCTTCTAACTTTTCTATTTTTAGTAAGAGAGAGAAGGAGGCTAAATCTATCCCAGTGTTTGTGAAACACTCATACAGCCCAATGGGAATTACATACATCCAGATAAGCATCTGTGGCACAGTAATAACTGGGATCATCTTCCAACATGCAGCATGCTTCCTTCCTGAGTGAATCCTTAAGCCAAAGTTGTCAGTCAGAATATTTCAGCCCCTGTGGGAAAACCTGATTTCCCACCACTAATGCAGCACGATCGAGCAACTCTAAAAATTTCCATTCACTAAACAGTAGCAAAGATCCATTATTTTCCTCTTTGTTCTCATTATAAAAATGTAGCTCACATATGGTGTGGGAGGGAAATGCTACAGAGTGCACTTAGAGGACATATATTGTTGAGTTAGAATTGCCACTAAAATTACATTTTAAAAGTCACTGAAAACAGAGTAAACCTCTACCAACTAAAGCATTAGATAGTGATCTGGTCTGATTCACACACAATAATCTAATAGTCACAAGTACAGATAAAATATTCTTGGTGCACCTTATTTTTTTCCTTTTGTAATCACAGTTATCAACGTATTTTTCTTATTATGTGTAGAAGCACCAGAACCCAGCCTCTCCCTTTAACTATCAAGATTTTCCAAGTGCTATAAGGAAGATGTAGGTTTCTAAGGTTTATTTTGCCAGCTTCAGCTTCCTGCATAGACTGCCATTTGATATACACAACCAAGCAACTTGACTTTCAATCAGAGATTGTTGTAGTTCTTATTCTTGCTACACAGTCATAAATTCATAGCTGTTGAGAAGACCAGCATATAAACTCTTATTTTTTAATGCAAGATTTTAGGCATGATTTAAAAAATTTTATTTGCATGTAAGATAAACTCATAATACTTTCTAGGATACATCACAGGATTTCTCTTCATATGGATGAGAAATTCATAGGGCATCCTCTGGAGAGCAAAGTAGAATAACAAAACTGCACTGTTTAAAATGTAAAGTCCTTTAAATACACATGCATGTAAGCTGTATTTATAGAGACTGTGTTCTGAAGATTTTTAAAGACAAAACCAAGCTTTTCTTGACTAAAGGGTTGTCCTTGAATATGAAAGAGATGTGTTTTTGTATTTGACATTGAGCGGCTGTACCTGAAATACACGTTGTAATCAGCATAAAGTGTTTGACTTAGGTCAGAGATTCAAGATAGAAAATTTCTCTTCACACAGTTTTATTTCATGTATTGCTTTTTGATTTTTTAAAGGATCTCTTAGTTATGCTTAGAGTGATGGAAGTCTTCATATGAGCAAATGCCCAAACTATCTGCTTTTCTCTTCATGAAGTTTCTGAGGAATGACAGGTATTTACCAAGTCTCTGTGTGAAGGCCAAACAGCTCTTGGTCTTTTAAAGATCATTCGTATCCTCTGTGGTGTATTGCTCACAGTTACTTGGAATACTGCATTCAGGCAACAGAAAAGGTCACCCTGCCCTATCAAGTGTTGCTTGAACTGGTTGCTTACTTGTATCCATTCACCCTTTAAATCAACTGAGGAGCCAGAAACTATCCCTAGTGATGGGGGACCTTTGCTGTTCTGGAAGGCAAGATTCATATGTTCAGAAAGGACTGTCTGTCTGTAATCTGTGCCTGGTCATGTATATATGTATATATGTATATATGTATATATGTATATATGTGTATATGTGTACATGTGTATATGTGTATATGTGTGTCTGTGTTCCATACATGTGCTCTCTATGTGTGTGTCTACTGTGAACACATCTTGGGCCAAGCTGCGGATTGGACCAGGAAAACCAGATGTGTCTCACCACACCCTTCATATGCCATTAAAATATGGCCATTTAAAGTGTTCTTTCAAGTTCTTTGTGCATCTGCAAGGGTATAGAGATAATTAAGGCCAGTTCAGTAGAGAAAATATAGTTCATCTTAACATTTTCATAAGTAGCTTCTCTGATACAGAGTCAAAATGTACATAGCTCTTACCTATAAGAAATTCTGTGGAAGAAAAACCAGTACTTAAGTGTGGGATTTCAATGGTAAGTAGTGCTAAATGTGTTACCACTGTTCCAGCTCCTTCTAGGCAGCAAAACTCAAAAAAAGGAATATTTATTCTCCACGGTCTTTAAGGAGTTTCAGGGAGAGTATAATCTATCTTGTATTAAGCCTTTCAGACAAACACCCAACCAGCCAACCAACCAACCAACAAAAACCCAACAGAAAACAGAAAAACAAATAACCAAAACCAACCAAAAAAGCCTCAAACCACAACAAACAAAAAAAAAAGACAAAGAAAAATAAAAACAACAGGTTTTGCCTTACTCAAACTTTTATGGGGAAGAAATAGATATTGGAGCACAACTTCATGGACTTGGCCCTACCTGTGTATTTCAACTAGATAAGCCACATCTGGAAGACACCACAATATGCAGCTGATGAAGATCAGTCTTTGTATGTGCAGACTGCCCAACAGTTTATGCAACCTCATGTTCCAAGCCTGGCCAATTCTCTTTAAAAGTTACTTGTAGGTAAGCTAGAAGGAGTGAATGGGAATTCACACAGATCAGATGTTACCCTTTTCTGCAACTCCCAATTGAATCAGGAGACTTCTGCTTGGGAAAGGCTTGTAGAGGAACATATACCCTTCCACTGAATCCAGTCTTGGTCTCTTTGTGTGACTTTTCTTCAGCTCTGCCAATAGCAGAGATAGAGCAGATAGCACCCTGTGTGCCCAAGTCAAAGATGCTTTGATACATCCCTAAATTTTGAGCTAGACACCCTTCTTTTGCTAAGGGCAGATCTACTCACCTTATTCAAGAATTACACAACTTTCTCTTCCGAATTTTGACCATGAATCCAAATATTTGAATAATTAAATATTGTACAAATTTTATTTCAATTGAAAGTGGATGCACAGCAAAAATATTCCTTATCCTCATCAAGCAGTTAATTTTTTAAATGTTCTCATTTTTTGTTCTAAATTCTTGGCATGCTGAGCACATCATACGACTTCAGCAATTGGAGTTAAGGTTACTCAAATTACTGAAGGAGCTCTTTTGAAGTAAGACTTTTCTTTGTGTCTTCCCTTAAAACATTAGCTATCACAGCCCCCCTGCAACACAGAAACAATGAAATCCAGCAGCTAGTTATTGCCCAAAAGGTTCTACTCACCTCAGTGAGGGTGAATTTCATCCCAAGACCTACATCTAATGCACAGGATTGCAACTGTCGCAGACAACTTTTATGAAAAATCCTTTCCTTGGATTTTTCCTCCTGAGAAGCTGAGAGGCCTCAGGAACAAAATGCAAACAATGGTTATCTGCTGCTGTGGAATGCAACAGGTGGATCTGTGATTGGTCTCATAGAGTTGTTTCTAGTTAATGGCCAATCACAGTCAGCTGGCTCAGACTCTCTGTCTGAGACAGAAGCTTTTGTTATCATTCTTTGCTATTCTGTTCTTAGCTAGCCTTCTGACGAAACCTTTTCTTCTATTCTTTTAGTATAGTTTTAATGTAGTATATATCATAAAATAATAAATCAAGCCTTTCTGAAACATGGAGTCAGATCCTCGTCTGTTCCCCAGCCCAAGAACCCCTGTGAACACCATCACATGCAACAAGTCAGACACCAGTGCTTCCTTTTGTTCTTTTAATGGTACAAAATAAAATTAAAATGAAAATCACAGAGTGCTGTTTTTAGTGCATCAGTAACATTTTTAATAGCTAGATTTGTAGATATATATATGTAATTTTGATACCCTTTCTGTGACTAAGAACAATGCTGATCATTTAAAAAAAACCAGTTAATTAACTATCTACATGTCCTTGAGTTGCAATTTTATTTATGAAAATTAACATAATTTTAAATAATAAGCAACAATTTTTTCTATTTTTGTTTCTTTTGTCTCACTGTCTGCTTGCTAATTTCAACTTTAGTTTAACATCTACACTTGTATTACTCTGGTGAGGCAATCACTGATCACTCGTGAAAACCTCCTCATACAAAAGGAACCAAATCAGTAAAAAAAACTTGAATAAATTTTAATAGGAGAGTTTCTTACAAAATTTGTCAAAACAATTTCAGTTGAACCTGGCAGCTATGCACAACATGTTCTAAAATTACTCTCAAAATTCTTTAACAAATAATTCAAATAATTATCATTCATATATCAACCTGTTTATAAGTATCTAGAAATAAAATTTCAGTTTTCATTACATAAAAAGTAAAAGAGCATTTTTTCTAGGTGACTAGTTATCTCAGATTAAATCCATTTTATTCAGGTAATGAGGATTTGTCTCCCCATGTAAAATACTAAATTGGTTTTAGTTGAAGAGAGTCAGATATTTTCATCTTTTGACTAAAACTGTATTTAAAATTGCATCTTAATTATTATTGCAATATACTTTGGAAATATAAGGTTTGATAGTGTTTGCACCAGCAACAGCTTCAGAAATTTTTGTTCCAAAAATGCCTGACAAAATATGAGTAATGTCTGAACAGATGCATTTTCTGTTAAATAGCAATAGCTGGAAATCTGAAGCAGAGTAGGGCAGTGATGTATTATTGTTTTCCCTCTATCAGCCTTAGTATCACCATCTGGCTTTCGATTATGGAACTGCAACAAAGTCTATTTTTTCTTTATCACCATCTGGTACCACAGTCAAGTGACAGAGTCACAGAACAAATTTAACCACAGGTTTTAGGGATTTAAACCATTAAACTTGTAAGGTAAACAGAAGCTGCATATGAAGTACTAAAATAAGGAGTATAAGGATACAAGCACTGGAACTTGGTGAGCTTAACCTCCAGGGAGAGGAGACTGACACATAGCCTGGCTCAACCAACAACATCCTAGATGATTTCTGGGACCACACCAGAGTTTGGCGGCCAGCCTTGCTTGGACACAGTGAGATTTTGATAGCAGGAGTGTGGACAGGACATTAATTTGCCATCTAATCCACAGAACAACCCCCAGGACTATTTAATACATTAGAACAAGAGTCCTGCTGCTTGGAAAAAGCGATGCTATTGTTCCTACCCATCCAAAATGCGAGGAGGACTGAAACCAGATTGTGCTTTTGTTTACCAAGTGACTGAAGTCTTGCAGTTGCTAGCATGGGATTGTTATGTAATGCACGGATGGTTTTGGAATATTTCTATCTCCGCGTGAAGAATCTTGATGATGGCAAAAATGGCTCTGTGTTAGAGAAACTGTTTTGAATGCATGACAATTTTGTTAAAATTAATATCTTCAATACTACTCAGTGAACGCTGCCAAAAAACGGCTGCTTAGTTAAATATAAATTATTTCAGGTATAACTATGTGATGTTTTGGCTGGGATAGAGTTAATTTTTTTACAGTAGCTGCTATGAGATTATGTTTATGTTTGTGAACAGTGTTGATAAAACAGGGAGTTTTTGATATTGCTGAGCAGGGCTTACACAGAGCCAAGGCCTTTGCATCTCCTCACCCACCCCATCATCGAGAAGGCTGAGGGTGTGCAGGGAGCTGGGAGGGGACACCACTGGGACAGCTGACCCAAGGGGTATCCCACAGCATATGGCATCATGTTCAGCATATGAAGATGGGGGAAGAAGGAGGGAGTGGTGGATGTTCATAGTGAAGATATCTGTCTGCCCAAGTCAGCAGTACATGTGGTGGAGTTTGGCTTTCCTGGAGGTGGGTGAACACCTACATAATGATGGGAAGCAGTGAATGAATGCCTTGTTTTGCCTTTCTTGTGTGCATGTCTTTTGCTTTACCTATCAAACAGTCCTTGTCTTAACCCACAATTTTTCTCAATTCTACTCTAACAATTCTCTCCCCAGGCTGACTCTAGGGGAGTGAAAAGTGTCTGTATGGTACTTAGTTGCTGGCTTGGCTTAAATCACAGCACACTGAAAATAAATTTTGTTTATTCATTACAGCAACTATAAATTCTTGCCACAAGCCCTTGTTTCTACAAACAATACTACAAACAGACCCAGTTATCTATCATCTACCATCATACTTAGAACTTTCATGCAGGTACAAGGCACATCCTATTAGCTTTTGTCCAAACATGTTTTCTTGCATGTTCCTCATGTTCAAAATGTATACATGTATTTTAATTAAAAGCATTGATAGGATAACTGACAACTATGTCAATATTTTTAAAAAAGTTATCATAAGATTTCAAATAAATGCTGGCAGTAATAATATATACAATCGGCTTTAGGCTGACCACTTAAATTGCCCTTTCTTCAAGAAATGACAAGGTTAATTTTTTTCCTTATCTGTCAACAAAACTATTGTTCTTCCTGCTATACATGTATGACAAGTACTAGAAATTAGTCCTAAATAACATTTTATGATTTAGAGCAGCTTTTGAACAGCTACAATAGCTACATCCTGTTCTTTAGAAGAGTACAAATGTTCTGTAGCTAAGAGAAATTGCTGAGAGAAAATGTTAATTTTGAAAATTCAGGTTGGCTTCACCTGTGAGATACTCCTATTTTACACTAGTAAATTACATCCTCTTAATGCTATTGACATCATACT
This sequence comes from Pheucticus melanocephalus, assembly GCA_013398405.1. Lineage (NCBI taxonomy): Eukaryota > Metazoa > Chordata > Aves > Passeriformes > Cardinalidae > Pheucticus > Pheucticus melanocephalus. The sequence continues at coordinate 613,425 of VZSJ01001700.1, read as the reverse complement.
TATAGAAATTGGAGCAAAGTAACAGTGAATAAGATCCAAAAAAACAATTTAAGAAAATGATAAGCTAGTTTTCTTTAAGCTAGATTTCCTATGATTGTGATTTAGGAATGTTCAGTGCTTTTCTCAAAGTCTTTCTACCTCCAACATTCATGCAATCCTCAAATAAAATGGAAGTACATAATGCCCCTCTATGTCCATCTTCTATAATCTAAAGCAGGTGAATAGGAATGCATAATATCTTAACTTTTGTGAGAGTTTATGTTTACTACAGCCCTCCTTCTGAACAAAGAAAGGAAAGGTGGGTAATTAAGTACAAAAGAGAATATATCATTCCTCCTCAGAGTCAGAGATGCATCTAATTCTGGCCTTTCCAACTTTTAAGAGAGGGAAAAATGACAAATCTTCCATCTTTTGGGAGCCAAATGTGTAGTAATTGTGCATTGGAGTTATACTGCTATCTTTCTACTGGTATTTAAGAGGGATTGTTTCTTATCCAGAATTATCTGATGTCCTCTAAAAATTAAATTTCTGATCAGTAGTTTGTAAAGACATGATTTCTATCTGCTGAATACTTTTTAACATAATGGAGACACTTTATATGTGATTAGAAGTAAAAGATATTGAAATATTGACCCCTGTGATGAAAAAAGCAGAACAGATTATTTATTGGGTCTGAACTTATTTACAGTAAGTAGTGATATATAGACACATATTTTATGAAACCTCCTTCCCCAGTTAGTGGTGCTTGGGTCAAGAGGTTGATCTACTGCAGTGAAAACTTCTATGGCTAGGAAGAACTCTGGGATTCCCACTGAGGAGCTACTGCAGTATGTACAAAAGCTATGCAGAACTGCAGAATAGTACTATTTTGGTAAACATTATGATTTGAGCTCACGGATATGTGGTCATGATGATTCTCCCACAGCATATCTCATGCCACTAAATTCTAAATTGCACCTATTTTGGCACAAAAATGTGGGCCCCGTTCATGCAGCAGTTGTACTTCCAGCACAGGTCCTTTCCTCATTCAGCAAACTAAGAATGCTGCCTTGGGCACGGATGGCAACAGCCCCAACCTGCACCACCTACTAGACAGCATACCCTGTCCACACTTAGAAGACCTACACAACACGTGGTGCCCATCCTTCAGCTCTGGAGGTTTAGCCACCATTTCCAGCTTTCACCCTACACGCAGAGACGCTGCAAGTACAGGCTTTAAAGGAACAAAGCAGGGTCTCCATATAATCCACTGACTATATTTAATTCAGCAGAACATTTGGTAATTACACCCAAACTGCTTCTCAGTCAAATGGAGGAGATGTAAAAGCACATGAACTAAGAAGATATTAGATCTTGAATTAAACTAGTGGCAGTGCAAGAGGTAGGCCATAGGAAAAAAAAACCCAAAACCTTTGACTAGCAGTTTATTTTTTGATTTCTCTTTTCAGGGTTAGGAATAACTTTATGTTACAAAAGGAATATGAATTTTTCAAAATATAATTTTTTCATAAGAAATTGTAATTTAGTATGTAAGCAGCATTTTTAAAATACATATATTTTGAAAATGCTTAAAATTTGAAGTTTTGAGTTATTTTATCGTTGAAAGCACTTTTTGAAAACTTTTAGCCATATACTGATATGTATATGTAGATACTAAATAATTTTTTCTTATTTTTAATGTTCTTTAATGTATTTTTTTCTCCTTTTAGATAGAGATACCTATAATGATAAGGTCCAAACCATGATTTAACCTATGATTTTATCCTAGCTAGATGCCATATAATATACTAAATACTGGGGCAAAACCACCATGAGAACACCATTCCAAGCCCAGTTCTTCAGAGATTCATAAGGCTAAGCATTACTAAAAATCTGAAAGAAATTTATTGTAGATACCAAACTCAATAGGAACAGCGCTGTTTGAATTCTTGCTACAGAAACCCCTGAGGGCCAGTACAGTTACTGAAGGAAATCTTTACAAGACAACTAAAAATAGCTGAAACATTTTGATACATTTAATATTTTATGTTAAATTTTCAGTGATTCAAAGATTATTTAATTTCATTTGAAGAGGCACAGTCTTTACTTACAATACAGTTGAAGGTAAATGCGTAATCATTCCTGTTTCTATAGGAACTACTTTTTCAGAGGTAATGACAAAGAAAGTATGGTTGTGATCTTCTTTTTCCTTCCTTTTTCAGGTCTTATGGCAAAATAGAAGTACAACACCTTTTCAAAGTCCCTTTCCAATTAAGTGCTAATGGGCTCTTTTGAAAATGCTTTTAGATTGCGTTATGCACATACCTCCTGAGAGGAAAAAACAAGTCTCATCAGCTTCGATTTTTATATGGAGCCCTGACTGAATGACCTGCAGTACAGAAACATTTGATTTCTTGTTCTGCAGTGTTGCTTCATCTCTTCTGAAAGCCAAAAACCTACTAGTAAAAGGAAATGGTAGGCTTCTCAAGCCACACTAAGGCTGGGCATCTTACTGCAAAAGTACATTTTGTGATTCATAAAATATGGACAATACTTTGAACCGGTCATCACAACTGAGATTTGACTGAAGAGACACAGGAGTGTTGCTAAAGCTTTCTATTGCTCCATTCTTTAACGAAGTTCCCTTTGGTGATCCCTTCTTCTTAAGTTTCAGTCTTCAATTTTTTCCAGATCTCACCTGTAGCATCTCCTTCCTTCAAGAAAAACTCCAAAGGCCCCAGTGATAACCTGAGCATTTTCCTGTTCCTATTTTTAGTTTGTAGTAATTCAGTCTTTATGTACAGCTATCCTGCTTTGTCTTCCACTGAGAGTAACGCGCTAAAGGTGGCAGTATGCAGAAGAGACTAATTTATTGTTGACAGGACACTTAGAGTAGATGTACTACTTTATCTTGCTATTTATATACCTCCAGAAAAATTACACTGTCCTGGCAAATTTTAAAAACATCTATATGCAATATAAAACTTCTATGGGGTATCAGTGCAATTTCCTCAGAAATAATTGTGCTACTAGCACTCCACAGAAATTAATGAATTTGGGTACTCGATTTGAGACCAGTTCAAGGAACATTGCAATATGTTGTCAGTGCTTTATGAAAATGGGTTAATTCAAAGAATTCACTTTATGAAAGTGAGTTAATTGCTTTTGAATCCAGATAACAGGCTGTTTATTTTATGAAAAAACAAAACCAGGTACCATTTTACTGTGTTCTCCCAACTTTCAATCATTTCATTATGGATAATTCCTTCTTATTGTTTCTCTCTGTAATACAGTATAAATCCAAGCTCTCCGGGGTGGATGTTTAGCATGATTCTGGATTAACAGTGCTGCATTCTACTGATGAGTGCATTATATGTATTATAGCATGATCAGATGTTGGACCAACAGCAAGATACTGTTCTTTAACCTCAAATTTATCAATGGTTAAAGGTAACTAGCTGGCCTTTGGTTCATCTCCCTATTTGGGTGGCTTATGACACAGAAGGAGCCAAGAGGAAACAGAAAGACTTTAACCCTAAAGACTTGGTAAGAAATTAACCCTAAAGCTGACTAAAGAAGCTAAATGAAAAAGCTTCTGCTGTAAAGACAACAATTTTCTTATGTGTGAAGTATGGCTAGCTATCAGGGCTACTGCTTGGGGATACTGCTTGAAAAAAACCAAACAAAAAACCCAAACACTTAACCTTGGACATGGGTGGTAAAAGAATAAATGCTATATCTCACTTGTGTAAGTTTCCTTTATTCTAAGTCTTCCATCATATGGGTTATGTATGTTTACATTTACCTCACATCCTCTAATGTTAGCAAAAATCTGTGCAAACTGGGTATATACACACACTCATACACCTGTGAAAGTGAAGGGAGAATGCAAAATATTGTACAACTCACAGTTACTATTTGATTCTTTGAAACTTTCATGTCACTGCTCCCACCGGTAAGTAAAATTCCTCAACTACATCCATTTTTCATCTGTTTTAGAATATGCAGGTTTCTGACGATTGCAGCCTCCAGAAGCTTTCTACAGACAGGGATATGACAGGGATAGGACTCGCTGCCAGTAAGAAAAAAAAAACAAAACCAAAAACCAAAAAATAACCCCCCCCCCAAAAAAAAACCAAACAAAACCAACCAACCAACCAACCAACCAAAAAACAACCAAAAAACAACCAATAAACCCCCAAAACCCCAACAGATCATCTTAGAATCATGTTAGGGACCTCGTACTGCTGCTCCTGATTTCTCAATGTAAACCTGACACTCCGTATCCGCCATTAAAAAATGTGTTAAATCCGGCTATTTCAAAGAGTACAAAGAACGCAGAGTGAGGTACGGAGCTCCAATCCCCACGCAGCACGAACTTCGCAAGTGCAGGGAGGAGCGGGGCCAGCAACTGTTCGTCCGTCAGCAGAAGTAAGCCAAGCAAGCGACGAGGAGGCTGGAGACGCCCTCACACCACCGACGCGGTCAGCGTCCTCTCCGCACTACGGTCCCGGGGAAGCCTCAGACGCGGCCGCCTGCAGGACACAAGGCCGACGGCGACGGTCATCGCTCCGCAGCTGCACCCCCGTCCTGTCGAGCCCGTGCCCGCCGCTAGACCCCAGGCAGCCCTCGCCCGCGGGGCCTCCCCGAGGCGCCGGCGCCCCCTCGCCCGCCGCACAGTGCCCTCCTGCCTCATCCGAAGCGTGCCCGAAGCGGCGCCGTCGGGCGCCCATCGGGACGGTCCCGCTGCGAGCTGCGGCGTCCCGCCGGCCGCAAACCCGCTCCCCCTAAGCGCGCCGCCCTTCAAATGGCCGCCCAGCCGCAGGGGTGCCCCCTCCTCCGCGCCCTCCCTTCGCCCCGCTCCCAGGAGAGGCACATCCTCGAACCACGGCACCCCGCGGAGCCGGGGGCGCCCCGACCTCAGCGCTGCGGAGCCGCCCTGCTCTCCCCGGAACACGGCGGGGAGGGAGCAAGGCTGGAAGAGGGGGGATCAACCGCGCCGCCGCCCGCGTCGGGGAGGCGGGGGCAGCGCTTCTTGCGGGGCTGTGGGGACGCCGCACGCGCTCCCTCCTCACGGCCGGGAGGGTTAATAAAGGCCGGCGGCCGCCTGCCCGCTGCCCGGGGCGCCTCTCCGCGGCCCAGCAGTCACCGGGATAGGGGCGGCTCGCTCGCTCGCTCGCTCGCCACTCCGCGAACCGCTCTGCCTCCCCAAGGTGCCGCCGCTGCCTCGGCGGGACTCGCCGGCGTGTGAGCCGCCGCGCGGAAGGAGCCGCTCCGCCTCTGACAGAGACGCGCCCCCTCCTCCCCTCCCCACCGCCCGCCCGCCCTCACCTCGAGCTGGCGCTACCGCCCCGCTCTGCCGCCGGCGCCTCGCCCGTTCGCCACTGCGCCCCGCTGCTGTCCCCCCGGCGCCTGGTCCCGCCGAGGGGCAGGTGGGCAGCCCAGCCCTCTCCCCCGCTGCCCTGCTGCGGCTGCTGCGTCTCTCGTCCCCCGCTGCAGGGAAGTCGCAGCGGCGATTGCCAAGCGGGAGGAGAGGACAGGAGAGGAGTGGAGCCGCCGGCGGCTCGGGCAGCGCGCTGCGTCTGGGTCTCCGGGGATGGACTGGGCTTCGTCCTGCGCCTCAGCTTGCCCGTGGAGAGGAGGGCAGTGATCGTCCGCCCAACCCGCCGGGGAGGAGAGGCACCCCGGTTAAATGTCACGGCTCCCCGTCCGCTCCCCGCCGCCACCCCGCGCATCGCTCACCTCGGGAGGGGGCTGTGAAGGTGGCGGCAGAGGCAGCCTCGGCTGCGGCGCGCCCCACTGCCGCTCGCCGTGAGGGAGCGCCCCGGCAGCCGCCAGGTAAGCGACGGGAACCCTCTCGGTGCCGTCGGGGGTGGCGGCCGCGGGGAGTCCGCCTGTGAGGGCGCAATAAGTTTCGCGGGGGGGGGCCTCTGGAAGCGAAGAGGATCGTGGGGGTCTGCGCCTCCCGATGCGGGGGCTGCGGGCGGCGAGAGTCGGCGGGACGCGGTGCAGCAGAGCTCTCCACCGCCGACCGCCCCGGCTGGCCTCGTCCCCGGCCCCCCGAGGGCTCTTGGACGAGCGGCGGACGGCGCTGCCCGCCGTGGTGAAGGGGGGGTGTCGAGCTGCCCCAGTGGCGGGTTGGGGGGGCGGGACGCCGTGCCCAGCATCACATCTTCCCTGGGGAAGAGCTTTCTCCTCCGGGCGGGGAACCGTGCGATGGGAGCAGGAGTTCTCCGGGGGCTCCGAGAGACGTGACACAAGCACAATAGTCTTTTGTCACCAGCGAAGAGATGCTTCTACACCTGTGTCTCTGCTGCTGTGATGGATGTGCTCGCTGGAGTACGTGCATCAGTAAAGTGGGTCTAGGGGGGTGATGGTGCTGCTGCACGGTGAAGGCACTGCTTTACCTTCTGCACAGCAAATCCAGAATAGCCCCCCCTTTTAGGGAGCAGCTCAAAGTACATGCAGGCGCTTCTGAACATACCTGGAAGAAAAATAACAGCAAGAAAATCTTCCACTGATTCATCATTGTCCAGTCTCTTGAGTCTAAAATACAAGGTTTTGCAAGTCCTGTTCTACAGTTGCTGGAGTAAACAGCAGTGCTTTTAATGTTCTTAAGCATTTCCCCATCTAGCTTTCCTTGCCAAGCAAAGAACTGCAGTGTATTTTTATTACATGCTGCTGTTTTAAAATACTGTTATTTCAAAAGATTTTCTTATTAAAAAAAAAAAAACAAAACAAAAAACCTCTCACATAAAAAGGAAAACGTCTGAGCACAGAACACTTAAAAAATAAATCAGATCTGAACTTGCATTGCTTGCCAAGTGCTGGGTGGTGGTGATGGGGGCAGAAAGAAGCACACAGCTTTTCTGTGCCTTTGTCATGAAAATGAGCCATGCAGTCTTTATTTCAGTCAAAACTACAGCACTAGGGGAATGGAAGTGAAAATTAGTTTGCATAGTGTTCATGGAGGTAAGCCATAACCTATAAAGCCATGAACACAATAATTCTGAAGCCTTACCCCGCTTTTTATAGTGACACATCTGGAATCAACAGATCTGCAATGTAAAGTATGTGTAAGATTTTACCTCACACCAATGTATATGCCCTTAAATTAAGATCTAGCATTTAATTTACCATTCAGAACTACAACAGCTGCTTTCTCATTACAAAAAAAAAAAAAAAAAAAAAAGAGAGAAGGCGCTAGGAGGTAGAATAAAAGGATGTGCTTTCCTGAGCTTCTACCTTCCAGTGAAAAACCTAAAATTAAAAGAGATGGTCTCTGTTTCTTCTGTATGCAGTCAAGGCACCAGCAGTTCCATTAGAGGCTACACCCTTTCCAGGAAGTGTTTCATTGTAGAGTTGGAGCTGCTATGTGGTCTACCTTACTGTATAATGGCCCACACAGAAGTAATGTCAATATGTTCCTACTCCTACTATATATATACACACATGTAAATATCCCAGTCAGAATTGGATTTGGGATTTTTTCTTCAGATCAGCACTTAAAATGATTGACTCCTCAGCTACTGTGCCACCTCCTTATTTTTCTTGAAAAGTGGTGTTTTTGACAGTAGCTAATATATGTGAATCAGAACAGTGATACTATCCATTTTAAGTAAACAGAATATCCCTGAAAACTGCTTTTACTGCTCTGAATTCCCTCTTCAGAGAGTAGGAATAACACCTACATAGATTGAACAACACAAGGTGTGATCAGCTACATAGAAACAGCATGGTTTGGTACTATAACAGGTATCAGATCTTTTGTTACTGTTCTAGAATCCAGACATTCTGTGAAAGGGCTCTAGGAGGAAATGTTACCCTGCGTAGCAGCAGCAAGAGGTGAAAAAATCCGAAGTATTAGAGAAGCTTGTTAGCTTAAGGAGCTGTCCGCAACTACTGTGATTAATACTCTGTTGGCAAGCTACTGTGAACTAATACCAGGATTTGGGTATCCTGCAGTTAAGAAAAAAGACCAAAGTAGCTTGCCCTTTGTAGTTCTGAAGCGGTATCATTTTTCTCCAACACAGACAGTTAAGGAGGTTTGAAGATTGGAATATTAGTGGCCCTGTGCCGTGTTTAACAATGTAAGTCTATGTTAGTGCCTTTTTCATATCTTGTATTAAAGCCATTCAAATAACATAAACACAGGGTGGGTGTGGTTATTGGAGAGGGAGGGTATCGATAAGAATTTTAGGAGGATTCCTATGGTGATTTTTCTAAGTCATGCTGATATGACTGTTGCTTGTTTTTAGAGGTTTTGGGTTTTTTGTTTGTATACCTTTTGGCTGTCTAAACCCTAGAGAATAAAGTGGGGGCAAAAAGATTAAGGAGTTCTGAAGGCTCTGTATATAGCTGTCTGCTGGTTTATTGGCTTGTCCTTTGTGAGAAGGTGGATTTCTTTATAGCTGTTGCTGGTAATTAAAAATCCAGATGATGGACAAATGGAAGGATAAGTGGATACATTTCAGTAAATTTATATGATGCTAGGTACGTATATTGCTGCATTCTCCTATTGCAAAGGAGCTTATTTGGCTATGATACATTTTGCTGAGTGCATTCTAATTCTCAGTGCTTTCTCTTCATTTTTTGTACAGCTATTAAGGAAATTTAAGAAAATTCTATTTCTAAGTAGTCACTGATTGACATGCCTCTGTCATAAGGCTGATTTGGTTAAGGTGTGTCTAATTATGAATCTTTATAAATTATTGCTCATTTCTAATTAGTACAGTGACTAGTTTAACTGTTGATTTTCCAAAATGTTTTAATCTCATGTGGTTTTTGCCAGATACTCATTTTTTCACCTAATTTGAAAGCATAAAAACAAGACTTTTCTTCTTTTCTGGAGAGTGTGGCCTTTCTGTTACTTAGAAAAACATTAAAATAGATGAGATGACTCTGTAAAAAATGGGATTGAAATACTTGAAATTTATAGACACTGGTCTTCAAGATATGCAATATACCAATCAATGTTTTCTGTGCTGAGATATCAATATTATTCCCATGAGATATGCTGAGTAGAATTCATATTTGAGCTGCTTCCCATATTATAAACCTTTTGATTCCTGGGGGACAGTCTAATTTTTTAATGATGAAAATCTGTGGAGGGAGGAAGATAAACTGTCATATCCGTGTTGTATAATGACATTTTGGTGGCCCATTTTCATAAAATGCAAATCTTGTGGGGTTTTTTTTTTGGTTTTTTTTTGGTTTTTTTTCTATCTGGAACTATTCTATGAAGCAGTTGTTCACGAGATTACTTATAAACATACTGATCAGAGTTGCTATATGATTACAGCCTAATCTCTTATTCCTTTTGAAACTGGAAGTAGATATTTATATCAGCAGACTGTAGGCAAGTCTTGTTATATATTGATATACTGTTAATGTTTTCAGATTGATTATTATTGTAAAAGTCCTATTAGGTCAGTGTAGATATTTAGTGAACACCTCTTCTGCCTGGTGGAATTAGTAGACCATTTAACCCATCTTTCAGAAATATTCCTAATTACATGTAAATAGAAATAAGGGTGCATTGCAATTATTATTTTATAGAAGGTGGAAATATTTTAAACTGCTTCTTACTATTGATTTGCACTTCTGCTAATAGTTTTCTCATTCCCTTCATAGTAGGCAAGGGTTGCAAGGAAATGCCAAAATTCTACCTGAGTTGGTGTATTTTAAATGGCATAGTCAAAATAGGTGATTCTTAAAAAAAAATTCAGATGAATAAATGTTTCTGAAGGAAATGTATATCTGGATTTTCATCTGATGGTCCTATTAATTTCCTAAAAACAAAGAAAACTGAGAGAAAATTGGGTTTTAGTTGGGCAAATAAAGTGACATAATTTATTAGCTGTCAATCTCAAAAATAAGTTGCAATGAAAAAAAAAGGAGTAGAGTATTTGCCAACTTTTGTCATGATTGGAAATAAAACTATAATGTATTTCAACAGAGTAAAGAGAATCATCTTCAGCAGAAATATTTGTCTCTATAAAAATATTTCTTTATTGTGGGCTTTGTTTGATTAACAGCAAAATGCCTGTCCTTTGGTCAGATGGAGCAAAAATAATTATTCTAAAGTCCTATTTATTTTTGTTTAGCTAGTATTTATACAACAGTAGTATGATTAATATTTTATAATTTTTAATAAACATTTTTTATTTCTACTTTTTTTTTAAATAAAATTTGCATGGCTTCTTAAAGCCATTATTCTAAAGGTGGACACAGATTCTTTTAAATGGTAGAAAACCCCAAATATATCCTGTAAAACTATGGGTAAGAAAAATTAACTCTTACTTTTTTAATATTAGAAGTTATACTTTAGAAAATTGCTTTTGTTCTGATATGCATGTTTAATGCCTAGGAGCAACCAGTGGTCACTAGATAAGTTTATAGGAATTTAATAACACTCCATACCCCTCACTTCTCCCTGTCCTTCAGCTCCCTTTTAGCCAACCCGTCTTCAGTGTTGAATATTTATAAGAGCCATGGGGTGGCATTTACTGAGGCAGGCCAAAGGCCATCTTTGAGCTGTACAAATGCAGATCTTCATCTCTAAGGGAAGAGTGGGATTTCACCAGAGTCTCCTCGGGTGTTTTTTTCTGTAACTAAGAGTGTAATATGGGGAATCACGTCACTAGAGAAACCAAACAGGCTGGTCTTAAAACAGGACAGCTACTTAGATTGTCATCCTCTGTTCACTTTCCAATTTGAAGAACTTTCATCCTATTATTTCCTTCACTTTATCTTGTTTCTGAGAATACACAAAGTTTTCTTCAAATGGTGTTTATTTCTCAATTGCTGCAATTCGTAAAATGCATTTCAACTCATCTTTTCGTGAAGTATTCATGAAATAGTAGGAGATGCTGGTTGTGAAGAGTTTAATGAGAGAATTTCTTGAGGAAAAGCTCAGTTTGGCATATTCAGGATTCTGTTTCCTTTAATGTAGAAAGGTTTGTGTTCTTCTGTGACAAGTCATCAAATAGATTCCTATTCACAGCACACATGAGCCTCAGCAATGATGTTGTCCCATGTTTGCCCTACACCTTTTGCAGGCCAGCGTATACCAAAATCAGTTAAAATCATCTGGAATGGATGAGTTCTGCAGGCAGGTAATGTGTGTGGGGAGGACACATACAAAGACTCAACTGTGTTTTATCATATTTATAGAGACTGAGATAACCTCAAGAGAGACAAAAGAAGAGAAACAAACTCCTTGGGAAGAAGAAATTATGCTTCCCTTTAGGCCCTGGAGAATAAAAAGGAGGAAGAGATTTCAAGATTGTGAGACTTTACAACTCTGAAGACCCTTAGCTGGGATAGATAACACCTGTCAGCTGTAGTAAAGAGGAGATAGAGTTTGTGGCTGTTTGTGACAAAATCTCATGTTTCTGAAGTGGAAAGGACTAGGAAAGACTGAAGCTGGAACGGTGGAGTGTGACTGGGAAAGAGAGAGCCAGACAAGCCCGTGGCCTCTCAGCATCAATTTGCCTAGCTGTTCTCAGAAGTCACCAACTACACTTATGCTTGAGCACTGTGATTCAGTTTTCCAGGCATAGCAGTAATTGTTCTGAAAGAAGAGACTGTGTTGCTCTTCCTTTCATGGGTGTTAGAAAGTGTTGAGATTCAGAAAACCACTCATCTTCAGTGGCCCCATGTGAGTACAAGACTTGCTTTAAATATTCCTCTGAATGCCTCCAGTGCTGTATGTAACATGAAAACCAGAACAATTATAAAGAAGAAAAGATGAGGCTTACCATTCTATTAAATAGAAAGTATTACTTTGACCATTAGTATCAGGAATAGATTTTTTATTTGAAAGCCAGGAAAAATGTAATGTTAATAATGTGTGTGAGGAAGAACCATTGTGGAAATGAGTTGTGTTTGTGGCAGTACATGAGGAGGTAGTCTGGAAGAATATGCAGAATTCTACATTAGCCAATGGCTTTATAGGCTTTATAGTACTTTTGAATTTTTTTTTTTTTTTTGGTTTTGTTTCTTTTTTGAACTACAGAGTGGGAGTAACCAAATCTATTGAGAAAATAGCTGTCTCATGCCAGCTTTTTACTATTCCCTTCCCAGTGTAAACTGGCACACATTGCAATGAAAAAGAAGCACTTTGGGCTATAGGCAACATGTGAAAACAGAATATATTCATTTATTTTAGTGAAAGCCTTCAAAGAATAAGAGGACCCGTTAAATTTGAGATAAAATTCCTCTGTGCTCACAACTTAAACAGACTCTAGTGCAAACAAGAATTCATTCCAATTGAGAATGGATTGAGTTTGCTAGAATAGGTTATGAAGTAGATAAGTAGATTCACATAAGCTTAAACCCCAAAAAATTCTTGTTTCTGTTGTCTCCATAGACAATGAGGAGGAAGTAATTATCTTAGAGTTATTGCAAAGGTAGTGAAAAGATGTATCAAGGTAAAAGGCAGTGGAACAATTGTAGAAATTAAACTGCAGTAAATAATAAGCTTGCAATAGCTTGCTTCCCAGATTTCTAAAGGAAATGTATAGCTGGGCACCTGAGTGACTTCTGACTCTATAATTTATTTTTAAATGCTATTTCTGATCTGGAGGATAGCCACTTACTTACTAGGAAGAAAAATTATGTCAGGAATTAATAAATAGCAGTCAAACCCCAAGGAAGTAATTCAGAAAAATAAATGAAGTCAACATCTCAAAACATCTAGATGAACATATCAGGATGGCTGCCCACTTCAATGAGACAAATATACAAATGTGCTGTAATAACAGTCTTGTCCAGCTTCATTCTCACTGCCAGCATGGCTTAAAGTGAATGTACAGTCACATTCTTTTTATAAAATACTTTTCTTGCTGATAACATTTCTTCAAGCTCTTCATATACTGTTTTAAAAAGCTTGATTAAAGGAAAAAAGTTGCTTGGGTGTTCTTAAGAAAAAAAAGAGATGGGAAATAATTTAGTTTTTTTATTCTTTGCAACCATGCTTCTCTGTTTTTCTCACACCTTATTCTGAAAATGAAAGTTGTGTTGAGCCATTAGGTCTTTCCTATTCTTTTAGGGATAGAGTTTTCAGAATAGGAATCATTTGGGACTTTGAAAAAACTAGTTCTTGTAAGAAATAGTTATAATTTCTACTTTGACATTGAAGTAATTAAGTAGTGGGCAGTGTTATGCATTGGGGACTGCAGAATAAGTCATCAAATTACTCCTGTCAAACAATTAATGGGGAAAGACAAGTTAAAAAGTCTAAGAAGGCTACAAAAATCTTGCTTAGATTTATTCAGTAATTATTTTGTACTTTCCCTTTGTGAACAATTTTTGCAGTTTTGAAAACAGCCAAAGGTAAAAAAAGAAAAAAATCACTGTGATGTATAAAAAATTAAAACCCTGCATGTACTTAAAGAGTACCATGCTAAAGCTTCGAAATGGAAAAAGTAGAGATATGAGAAAGTTATATAATAGTAAATATTCTAGTTTCTATGGTTTTTTCCCCATTAGGCAAACAAAAAATCATGTGATGGGTAAAGAAACTTGAATTACTATCTATTTAAAAATTAATAGTCCATTAACCAAACAGTATTGAAGTAAGAATTTCAGGATTTTTTTCCTAAAACCATATAGGTATTATAGCCAGGCAAAACTTTTTGAACAGCACTAGAAGAACAAAGAAGCACTAATAAAAAAAAATAATAAGAGTGCTCTGAATATCATAAAAAAATCTTTTGCACTATGCCATGTTGCTCAATTGCTTCACTGGCTTTGGGAGATTTATCTTTTCTGTGGGGCGTTAGCTGTTGGCTGAAGCTATTTTCATTGCTCAGAAGGAAGGGTACCAGATAGTAGGAACCATCAATTTAATTGTTTCACCTTTGGTTACTGCACCACTAACCAACCTGATTTACATGGCTGTTTGACCAGTACATGCTACTCTTCATAGCCTTGCTTAAAAACAGTTCACTTTGCAGTGTGGGTAGATAGTAGCCCTCAAATACATCACCACCTTGGTATAATCATGTAGTGTGTTATAGCAATACACCATCTTGATATTAGATTGTACAAGAACCAAATCTGAGTTTTTACTTCTGTTTAATATTGCTTGATTTTACTTAAAATCTTGTTATAAGTGTTTTTTTGTTTTCTCTTTAATTTGAATATACATCAGGTGAGAGTTGCAGAGGAGAGATTATGGTTAGATTTAACAGCTAGGAGGCTCAAACAATTCACTGCTCATTCAGTTAGGGTAACAGTACTGAATATTTGGTGCATCTAAAGATAATGGCTTTTTTTCACTGTTGCCTTTTATAAACCAATGAAGCTATTGCTTCGTCTGCAGTTTAGAGACAGTTGTTTAGCTAGAAAATGGAATTTTGCTGGAAGGAAATGTTTCATATAGAAGAATCAATCTTCATCATTGTAGATGTTCTGTATGACGAATGTATGTTACATCCATGGCTGCTGGAATTTACACTTAAATATATAATCAAGGTCACTATGTAATCAAGTTTTATTTTATTCACATTTTAGCACAGTGGTATTGATAAATTGAAGGATACTAAATGAGTGTCTGTAATGTATTGAGAACCTAAATTTCCATTTTAATTACATCCATCCTAACCATATGCTGCTTTTGTTGGTACTAGTAATATTTTATATGCTCTCTGGACACCTGAAAAAAGCACTGTGCTTGATGGTAGAGAAGAGGACATACAGATAACTGGTGCAATATTTAAACTCTCTACTTTTGATTGAAAGAGATATCATTATTGCTGCCGTCAAGTACTTTCACTCTGGACATCTCTTTGGATCAGCACAGAAGTAAAAAAGGAGAGCAATGAGGTACTGAAAGCCGACATAGCTAGAAGTTCCTGAAACTTCTTCAAGTGTGGTGTCGGACATGTGAAGTCAGTTTGGGCTGTATAACGGATATGCTTTCTTCAGCAGCTGTCAAAATAGGACATGTTCTGCTGTAGTATTTATTTGAAGGCAATATGATCATATTTCTGATTTGAAATTGGGAATAACTCTGGAAATTAGGTAATGGCTTTGGGGCCATGACAAGTTACCAGCACATTCTATTTCATATAGGCTATTCAGCTAACAAACTTCATAATTTACTGTTTGTTCAGCATTTATGAAGCAAAGAGAAAATTCTAGAAAGTAATCTTGTAATATATACATAGTAATGTGGTCCTTTCTGTTGATCTAAATTAAAGCAATTACATTTTAGACTAACCAGAAGGATTTACACTAGAAAAGCTTACTGAAGTTTACAGTAAGCAGTATAACTTCAGGTTATTTTGAAACTTCTGCTCTACCAGTCTATGTACACACATGCAGAAATGACCTGCTACTCTTATAATACAAACTTCTGTCCATTTAAAAGTTTAGTATATAGTTTTGTATACCTTTTGATGCAAATTTGAAATCTGAATTCCAAAATAATATTTCAGTGACTTGTAGTTAGTAGATACCCTATGAGGAGGAGGCATGCTATTTTTTTTAAGAACAACTGATAATAATGAAATATTCCACAAACTGAAAAAAAAAAATCAGTATTTCTGCTTTTTTTTAGTGTCTCTCTCCCATGCTTGGATTCTTATACTTTTATACGAGAAATCTAATATTTAAGAATATTTATGGACAGGGTTCACTTAGAGTACAATAGGACCATTTTCTGTTGCTATCAGGAAAATAATTTAGACCTGTGTATGAACTGTGTAGTTCTCTCTTTCTCCTGCAATTTAATTCCAGTTAATAATTACCAGTACATCCTTCAAAGGGAACAACAGAGCTACTGCTCACTAATACTTATTCGGTGCTATTTGTAGAGCACTGGAAATATTAACTCCTTTCCTAACACTGCATTGTGGGGGGTGATGGTAGTTTCTTCCTTTGAATCTGCTACCAGTAGAATTTTTGCTTTGAAATGCAAATGCTGAGCTCTCTTGAAGTGGTAAGTGCACGACCTCTGATATAACTTGTTATTACCCTTGCAGCTTGTTTCAAAAAATGTTTTGCCTGAGTAAAGAACCAGGAATACTCACTCTGCATCACATATTAATGCAAACTTTTTTTTATTTATAGTGTCAATCACTAGATGGCACTGCTCTATGGTCTTTTTAAGATGTTACATTTTCCTTTTCTTAAAATAATACTTTTCTTCTCTGCTATATGGCATAATAAATTGTTACTGGTTTAGTGGTATTATTTATCTGAGATTTGTGGCAAATTGCAAAAAAATTGAATAAATGTATTTTTGAGGAAGGTTAAATCCGTGAACATGATGTTTCAGTTAAGTGTTTGACATGAGGAGAAACATGCTCTTTGCTAATCTCTGTTCCAGAACTAGTAAAAATAGAAAATATCACCAAAAAAGCCACAAGGAGAATGCTGTTCAATTTCTGTGTTTGTTGATATCTTCGCCAGTTGTAAATCAGCATGTTAAGTGTATCTTTTACTTCTTGGCAGGAAGGTGATTGTGTAATCCTGAACTTGCTAGCTGGCAATTCTAGCTTTTCTAAGCTTCAATTGCTCAGTTGTCAATGCAGTCTTTAGCCAAGTGCATAAGGAACAAAAAGGTAGAAGACAACATAATCCCTTCTGTCACTGGAGTGCTAGCACAGTGTATGGCTGATGCTATTGATTCAACACACTTCTGTGAATAGACTGCTCTACTCACAGTCAAAAATGTACTTAGGACATCATCACTGCAACGGCACTGTTACTAGACAGCAGCTACAAAATTAAAAGGTCTCGCAGATGTAAAACCATTAGCAGCAGAACTGTGTCAGGAAAAAGAAGCAGGAGTTGTTGTTTGTGTGTGGTGTCTTTTCAAAATTTAGGGTAACATCACTCACTGTTAATGAAGTTAAATATGAAGTGGTAACAAGTTTTGTATGAGTGCTGCAGAGGGGAGTGTCTTAAAAGTCCTTATGCATTTGTCTATTTTACTCCTGTATTTTGTTAGTTTTTTTATTAGGGCACTCTGGCACACTGTGGCTCCACATCTGTGTGGTTCCTTAATTATTTGAAGAACAGTATAAAAGAGTTGATGTGGCTAATGGCTGCATATAAATGGAACTTCTTTTGATCTCCAGTAAAACTGTCTCAGGAGTATTTTCAGTTCTGGCTGGAAGAACTGTGAGGCATTTTTTAACCAGAAAGTGACTGAGATTCACTTAATATCAAACTCGCTGTGGGATTCTTTCAGGAGTAGGTGCCAGTACTGTCACTAATGACAGCCAGTAGGCATTCTCTGTTGTATAATTTTGAATGATTGAAGGGTCAGACACTAATTTTTGAGCTTGTCATTTGCAAAGAATTCTGTCCTTTGGAGTTAGGATGATAGTTGGACCTGTGCAAGTGATTTTGGGGTTTATTTCCAGAGACAGGATTTACTAGTCTAACTTTTGATGAAAATTAAATTTGCACTCCCATGTGTTCATACTGTGTGACATAATGACTGTGAGGCTTTAAATGAATGGCTATTTTCAGCTTGGAAATTTTAAGTGCTTGATATGTAGTGGCTATCCTTTCAAAACCCATTCACAAAAAGTGAACAGTAAATAGGTTGAAATTTTCAGAAAATATTTTTCAAAGACAAAACTATAGATACTTTGACAGAAAATGTTGAAGTTCTTGCATGAATTGCTTTTCAAAAATTGGCTTTTTTTAATAACAAAAATGAAATTAAATTATTTTTCTTAAATTGCTTTAAAAAATGAAGATGTAAATTTCGTTTTGCATTTACTTAATCTGGTTACTCTTGTGAAATTTTAAATAATTTTAAATAATCTGCACTATTGGCTTTGATGATGGTCATTTGCCTTAGCGAGAGCTAGATGAAAATAAATTTTGCAGAAGTTATAAATTAATAATTTTGGAGTTTCACTAAGGATTTTCAAAGAAATCAATAAAATTTGGTTTATTTCATAATCCATCATTTTTGATGTGAAGATTCTGGGTGCTTGAGTTTGGTGTTGGCATGGTAATACTCTGCTCAAGAGGGTGTCAGTTTATATATGTTTTTAGTTAGTATTTTTGGATAAAAGGAGAATGCAGGACGAGGCACTAGTGGTACTACCTTTGAATTGGAAGAATCTAGGCTGAAGAATTAATTGCCCTAGATGATGACAGTGTTGTTGATATCTCCATGCTGAAACCAAGTGTTTTATATAGGCATATCAGTACAAGAGTACTTACTGGCTTTTATCACCTGCTGGTTTCTATAACATTATGCTTGTGTCTGATTTACAAATTTGCTGTATCGTTTTAAAGAATGACATTTGTAGACTTTGCCACTGTTGTAGTGGGGAAACCATCTCTTCACCAGGACCTGAGTAAACAGTGCTGTTTATGAGTACTTTTCACCAGTGCTTGGAATCTGAACTTCATTCATTCTGTTTTAATTTCAGAGTACAGTTCACTGAATTGGTGACATATCTTAAGAGATAGTGATATATCTTAAGATATATATAATTGGTGAATATCTTAAAAGAGACTAGATGAAGTATGACTGAATTATAGAAGAAATATAATATAGACTACATTGTAACAACAGAAATGTCTTAAAATGAGTCACTTTCTTATACAGCTAGGAAAGGGATTTTAGTAACACAGGATAGTATTGCTGTGCCTAAGGCTGTTCTGTCTTACTTGACTTGAGTTAAACTAAAATCTTCTTCCCCTACTCCCCTACTGCCTTGCTTTCAGTTAAAGCTATAAAAAACCAGACACACATTTTATACTCTGGCAGGAGAATGAGGCTGCTGTATTTCTGTCTTTGTTTCCTTGTAGAAAACTTAATGATAAGGATCCTATTTTAGTAAAAGCTGGGGGGAAAAAAACCCTCCACTGTAAAGCATAGAAAACTTTTTTTTTCCCTTGGGAAATGACCTCTTGGTTGTTCTTTTATTTGATGAAGTAGTAATCCAGTTACTTAGAGAATATTCAATAGTGGTTTATTTACTGTGTCTAAGAAGACTGTGGAAGTTTCAGATATTTCTGCATTTTTTATTTCAAAGTTACTGAAAATTAGTTACTTTGTTTTATAACAGCTATTAGGATTTAAAACTGAAAAAGGGTCTAATTCACTTCTGAATATATGCACAGTTATGAAGCTACTACTTTGTATGAAATTATCAAACAATAATTTGGGGCAATTTTATTTGTGAGGGTGTACAGACTGCATTTATATATATATATAAGGTACTGATTGTCTTTGAATATGATGTATATGTATATATATATAAAAGCACCTTCTTTACAAGTTTTGTGAGCAGAAAGGTAGCATCAAAAAAGATTTGTCAGAGAGTCCCTGCTATTTAATCATGAGGTTCAGAAAGGATCACTTTCCTTTCTTAACACCTTCTCAGAGAGATGTCTAAGTGCATCTGGAGTCAGTCCTAGTAAGTCTTGGGCAATGGTTTAGGTCTAAAGGATTCTATAGGTGCAATTGACCCTTTATATGACTTTGTCATTTGTATGATTAAGGATGGTAACTCAGATGTATTTATAAAGATAAAATAAATAGCTTATTTAAATAGATTATGATCATGTAAATGTTTAGTCTAAAAGAATTCAGAATTTTTAACTACAGAATATAGTTAGTTATATATATGTATAGTTAGAATATAGTTACTTATAACTATTATAGTGAAATATTTTTGAAACTATATTGAAGCAATTCTATAAAAACTAGCAAAATAATTAAGTACAGATTGACATTACTCACCCATATCAATGACTATGGGGAAATGTTTTTCCCTCAGCCTTGAGGTGTGTCCTGTTCACACACCTTCAGATGTGTCCTAACTCAAGGAAGAAACCCCCATACACACTCCAAAAAGAGGAGGTATATTAGAAGACCCTTCCATTAAAAAGTGGGACATGGCTTCTCCAGTATAAAGTGGTTGACTGTCAGTCATACCTTTAGGCCAGCTATGTCTGCTCAGAAGATTTATGTAAGTCATTACCGCTATCACTTGTTTGTTCTCTTACCAAAATTTTGCCATTGACTGGTGCCAATTTCCTCCAAACTTTCTTGCCATCTTCAGAATATTTGGCTTTGAGATTGAAGAGTCAGTCCAGTCTCAGTGTTCTTCAATACCAAAAGAAGTGCAACTCTTTCCTCTGTCCACCAAGTATAATTTTTGTAAAGTAGGGTAAAGCATGAACTGTTTCGCCTTTAACCCTTACTGAGGCTGGGCATTCTGCTACACTGCATCTCATGACTGCCGTCAATCTAAAAATATTTGCAGTTTTTTATGTACAGTGAATACACCTAGATACCCTACCAAATGCACTTATCAAATTGTTTAAGTTATCATGGACAGTTACTGCTTTATAGAATGTAACATATTAAGAAGTTGTCGAAAACGCTGAAGCTTTATTATAAATGCTAAATATAAATGCTTCTAATGGTGAACTGTATGAAACAGTAAATGGCTTTGTGCACTATAAGAGCACTTGAAATTTTAGAGATATCTGACAAGCTTTTCGGTAGGCTGTACTTAGTACAGTGCACAATAACCTAGAATTTCAAACATTATTAATTTTTGCTTACAATATATTATGAGTTGATCCATCTAATGAAGTTGTGTTTTGTATAAGTCTCAGGGGCTTAACTGAATTGTCCTCAAACAAGTAATCTAAATTGTACTGATTAAACATATTGGTTTTGTATTGTAAAACATGGTGGCTTTTTTGTCATAGCAATAATTTAGTGAACTTACCTGTACAGATAATTTGTCAGTGCTAGATCTTTGACAGTAAAGTCAGTAGAATCAGCTGACAGTAAATTTGAGAGGAGGGGTATTGTCTGTACCCATTTATGAAAATGCATGTGGTACAGAGTGCATGTCTAGCTTTTGTTCCTTTGTCAGAGTATTTTTTAAACAGTAAGAGGTAACAGTACAGCTCTTTTCCATGACCCAACAGGCTGGTCTCAAAGAAACCAGCTAAAAAATCAGACCAAAGACTTCTCTCCATAGATATTTTGGGAAAAGGATATTCTTCCAAGGGACCAGCCAGACTTCACCAGATTATCTATATGTGTGTCTTTGAATTAATATGTGTAAAACAGTTGTGGACTAGTGGGTATGTAAACTCAACACTTTGAGATTGTATTACAAGGGAATAAGTACAGAGGCCTCTAAGTAGTGTGGTATTTTCTTTCCCCTTTAGATTAAAGTAAGACACCATTATCTTAATTATACATTAATAATCTGTCATATCTTTAAGCATTACTTGAATATGGTACAAAAGAAGTTTAGAGTTTTTAACAAGCACATATATACATATTCATAGAGAACGTTATCTTATTTTTGTTAAGAAATTTAACATTTCTTGGAAAAGTTTGATTTTTATTTTAGGAACATGAAGAATCTTTTACTGCTCTCATAACAAGTTCTTTGTAAGTTCTGTCATTGAGAAAAAAAATGGATATTCCTTACATGGAAATAAAAACTTTTATTGAACAATAGCTATAACAATGGCTATCTTTTAGTTATTTACCTTTTAACAATTAGCATTACAATGATATATTGGACTGAAAAATATTTTTGCAGGTTTTCTGAATAGGCACAATAATAAGAATTTCACAAATCACTCCTAGCAAAAAGATGTCTATTGCTAATGATTGCTGAAGGAAGTCCTGTGAAGGAGGTAGACCAATATTTTAGATTGGTAGATAAATATGTAAATAGAAGTTAAGTAGTACTGAGCTTTCCTAGTGGTGGTTGAGTTAATTTTCCTTTCCTCTCCTCCCTTCCCATCCTTCTCTCTCCTCCTGTTGCCTCTCCACTCCTACCCTCTGCTCAAAAAGTTTTAAAGAAGACTTTATAAGTAATGCTGCTATGTTCTTATTTTACTACAGTTAAACAGATTGTTTTACTATGCCACTGTAATTCAGTTGGACTTTCACAGCCATTCAAGTGGTACTATTGTATTAAAATAATCTTGTAAATCAGTTCAAGATTTACTTAATTTTTTATTAGCATTCTTGCTTTGATTCAACATGAGAGCTTGTTCATATTGTTACTGGAAAAGCCATGAAGCATTTGACTTAAGAAAGTGTGCAACCATTAAAAAAAGGCATTACACATGCTTTTTAGCTCTTTTCTGAACTTTTAAGTCACTGATGATCTTTTGGTTTTGTCTTTTGCTTCAATTTAAGCCTCTGTCTTTTTTGCTCTTTGTACTCCTTTTTGTCCAGATGTTACCCAAATTATGTAATGATTACAAACTTTTCTGGGGCGAGTTTTCATGTAACAGTGCTATTCTTTTTCAGGAGGAATGTAGGTATTCATACTAGAAGTAAGGCTAATACAAAACAAAACTTTAAAATGGGTTCTTATTACTAGTAAACATAATGAAAGTATATCCGCTCAGCCTCTTTTTTTTCACAGCATTTTTTTACCAATATGCTGTTTAAACTACTTCATATTTTTATTTTTTCTATAGAGTTACTGAGCAGGAGGTTCTGTAAGTTTTGTTACCACAAAAAGCTGATTTTCAAAGATAAGACTTTCCTTTCTCTAGATCCTTGCAAGAGGGACTGATTTGAAAACTGTCATGCCAGTAAGATTATCCTCTTTCTTCAGTGCAGTTTTCAATTCAGTAAGAAGCATGCCATCTGGTGAAAGTGACTGAGTCACTCTTACTTCTGCCCAAGGGAGCAAAATGTGTTTCAGGTTAAAACAAACAAACAAAGAAAAGGTGTAGGGCTGGAACCTACACATTCCTGGTAGGAAACGATTTATCTTTGTCTAGAACTTTGCCATAAATGATGATGATATGATTTGTATGAGGGGTAAAAAAAAAAAAAGGCTTAAAATTGAAAAACTTTTACAGTATCATGATCATTTGATCAATGTAATATATTTCCTTGACACGTTATGTGCCACTGACTTTTATCTTCTATTTGAATAAAATTTCTCGGAAAAAATAATTTATTTGCCCCAAATACAGATTGTGTTGAGTTCAGCTGATGTTTTTGAATTTGTATGCAAACAGCCTCAGCATTTTTCTTGAATACTATTCAAAAAAACCACTGTGTTTTGTTTTCAAAAAGAGACATTGAAATTAAATATGTTTCATTTAAACTAGATTTTAATAAGGCCATCAGGAAACAAAGATTTTTACAAATGGAAGCCATCAGTGGTTAGGGTTAGTCACAAAAGTCATTCAAGGCTGTTCCAGAATTGATCAGTACTTTCTCTTGAAAATCGAAGGATCTAAAATACAAAAGGCAGTTTCAACATAACATTCAGGTGAAGGAATAAGTCTTTATCTCCTCCTTGCCATTAAGTAGCATCTCTGTGATGCTAGTGGATTACTCAAATATCCTAAGGGACACTGAGTAATAGTGTTATCTTAGATTGTGGGTACTGAGGAAGAGGTGTGGCTGCCACATAAGTGCAGTTGAAATCAATAATGGAGGTAGTCGAATTTATGAAAAGCCAGAAAACATGGACATATTCTGACATATCAGGCTCTTCAAGTTGATAATCGAAGATTAACAATGACACTTGTGTGTAGGTAATTTTGTTCTTAAGTTCTTATTCTGTATGGCAGATCCAATAGGTTTCTATCAGGATAACAGATGTTTGAGGGTAAATTCCTGTGGGTTTATTTCACATGGTATAGCCTAGACAGTATTCCTGATAGGAAAGCTTATTTCCAGCAGTCTTTCTCTCACAGTTACCTTCTATGCTCCTGTTTATATATAATCTGTTATAATCTATAATCTATATATAATCTGCTTCAACTTGTTTCCAGCTGCTTTTACATAGATGGGTTAAGAAGCAGTCACAAAGACAGTCAGTATTTGAGTCCTGAGGTTTCTAAGTCACAAATCGTGAGTCTGAGTAATATAAAAGGCAGATAAATACCTGATTTATAGGTGTTTAGATCTTGAAGACTGCCATGAACTATCCTAAGAAGAAACAAAATGACACCATTGTCATATCAGAGATGGATAACAGGACTTTTCAGAGTTGGAGGTTTAAATATGAACAGCATGTTACCTCAACATGTCACTGTAGAAGGGAAGTAGAATATTTTATTGGGGTAAAAACCTCTTAAGATCATTGAGTCCTTCCTCATCATTAGCACTGGCAAGTCCATCACTAAACCATGTCTCTAAGTGTCACATCTACACTGCTTTTAAATACCTCCAGGGATGGTGACTCAACCACTTCTGTGAGCAGCCTAGTCTACAAAATGCTTTCAGTGAAGAAATTTTTCTAAATATTGCATCTAAACCTTATCTGAGGCATCTTGAGGCCATTTCCTCCAAGGGAGATATTTGACCAGTAATTATTCTTTTATTGACCGAAGGACTGAAAATATTTTCCTTCTTTGAAGTTAAAATTTTTCAAGTGCTCTTTGTTTGACTTTGGTTCCTGAAGTATCTCACCTGTCCTCACATGTACCATATGGTACATACCTTCCTGTTCTTGTTCCTTCATTTTTGTATTATGTAGTGGGAGAAACAAGATTCCTTATTCCAGAGACCAGAAAGGAAACTAAGATTTTTACACATCCCATCTTGTAAAAGGGTTTTCCTCAGAGATTTAGTACCAGTGCCACAGCTCAAAGACTTGACTTAGCTGTCAAATATACAGTGCTTTGTAATACACATCCATTTCCTTAGAGCTACCGTGCTACTTCCAGCAACTGAATAGTTTTGTTTTTTCAAAGTGCAAGAAATTATAAGAGAAAGTTTAAAAGTAACAGATAAATGCACTCAGATCAAATTCACCTTGAGTGAATTGACCCAGTGTAAGGTAAATATACTAATTCACTTCTCCAGTAAGTAGTCCTCAGGGCATACTTTTCTGATCAACCCAAGCTGGATTGATCTGAATGAAAAAGAGGTTTTTGTTTAAATTGATTTCGTTTGCAAGCAGGCCAAGTGTTTGGTCTTGTTGATCATGAGGCTGCATGAGCACTTGTGTATGTACAGATGATATACTCTATCATTCATGTGGCATTACAGAGGTGGATTGACTTCAACCAAACTGGGACAGATGATCTGGGAACCATGAAAGCAGTGGGCAACAATTTAACATTCAGAACCGATATTTGCTAATGGTGTTCTGTGTGCCTAGAGCTATAAGCTTTTTCTTCGTAAATCATTGTTGTTTGTTTTGTAGTTGTTTTTTTTTTTTTTTTTTGTTAGTTGTTTGTTTTGTTTGGTTGTTGTTTCTTTTTTCTATTTTCCGTTTCCTCTTCCTAAAATTCATGCTGAATCACCTAGTACAGACAGCAAATCTTGAATGGACCTAGTAGATATGAAAAAAAACTACACAAAAACTCATAAAAACCAAATCACCAAAACTCCAGTAGCTCTGAAATCTTGTAAATATTTGTCACCACTTAGAACTTCAATAGCTGCAAGTAAAAATTTCTGAATTTATATTATCAATTACATTTTAGTTTTTTAAAATTCTTTTTATCATCTCTGGTGGAGCAGTCAGCCTTGGAAAACCTAATATATGTAGCGTAAAATGTCAAAGATTAAAATGTGGGAAAGATATGCTGGTGGGGAGGGGGAAGGAAAAGCTTTTGCAGACAAGAGGATGAAAGGTCTGACCATAGATTTTGCTTAGATTTGTGGCAAATCAGACAAGTAGATCTTACCAAGGTTTCACTAAGATTTATTTGCACAATTAAAGATGAACATATCATTATCAAACTATGCCCTCCAGCTTTTTTACAGGGGAAGCAAATAAGAATGGTGTGATTATTTCACTATGTGCAAGGTGGGAGACATTGACAGAGTTAATTGTGAGTGTACGTTATCTGCTGAGAGAGGAGTCAATCTCAGATTCTTGAAGGCAGATGAACTGTACGTATACTTGTATCTAGCTGCCATTTAGATATACCATTTCCAAGAACAGCATACAGTTTTACAGGTATCAGGTGATCTTTTGTCTCTGAAAGGTGTTGAAGCTTGGATCTTAATTCTGAAATTAAGTTTCCTTTTCATATTATTTGCATGTAAGTGTTTAGTGTTTCAGTTTTCATTCCTTCTGAGAATTTCAGTTGCATTATTTGAGTGGGGACCCCAAATCCATGATGAATTAACATAACATAATGTTTTCTCTAAAAAAAAGCCAAAGCCAAAAAGCAGAGGGAACCTGAGTCAGAAAATAAAGCGATTAGAAAAAAAATGTAACTTTTAAAAGAAAGATATGTGAGACTTTGATTGAGAGTTAAAATAAATAAATTGCCATTTTTACCAATGTTTGTTATGTCCATATGCACAGACACAGAGTAAGGAATAGATAACAATAATAGATAGAGGAGATACACTTTGTTGACTTCTGAAATAAGCTGATGCATCTTTGTTATTTCATAATGGAAAATAGACAGTCATTAATTTTTGCAATTTAAGTCACTTACATTGTTTTGTAATCCCTGTCAGGAATATGAAGCTGAAGACCAGATTCTGAAATATGATTTGCAGTAATGTGCATGCAGTGGGAGAGGAAAACACTGGGGTTTGTTTTTAAGACTTCTAGTCTTAAGTAATAATGTTTCATGACTTCTTTCCTTAAGAAGAGGACATCAAAACAAACTCAAAGTTGTTAATCCTAGTTTGCATAGATATTTGGAAAGCAAGATCGGTTACTGCTTCTTGCTAGACATGGGGTTTTTTTTTGTATTGAGTGAAAGAGTGTGCTCTAGGAGACATAATGCTCATTCTCTGCTTTTGCATTCATCTGTACCATGCAGTAATGCTCTAAGACTATATTTCTATTTTATGATTTTAAAATTAGAGAATTGGTTCCCTTCAAATAAATCCATTTTTTCTCAACTTGTTATTTTCCAGGGGACAACTAAAAATGAATCAATAACAGTTGATCTGAAATATTTTTGTGTTGTCTTTTGTTCCTACTTCATCTTTGTGTTTTCATGTGTCATTTAAATGTATATTAATATAAACAGATTTTGAAAGTAGACATAATCTGAAAGCAGAATAATTTTGACATTGTCAGAACATATTTTCTTTTTATCTCCAAAATGAACCTCCCAACTGAAAACTGGATTCTAACAAATGTATCTTGTGATGGAATATATGAGATGGAATACAGTTGTAGCTCAGTATTTTTATTCTAGTTTGGTTGATTTTTTGCTTCAAATTTTTCATATTTTATGTCAGGGGTATGTAAAAATGTCCAAAGCATTTGAAAAGAAGAGCAATACAATAGATAGAGTGTGGAGGGGGAGGAGGGGACAGAGAGATGGAATCGTGAAAAATTGGTCTAATAGTAAATGAGGGAAAAGAGATCTCTGAGATTCAACATGCAACAAAAATCTGCTGTCATGTACATCTGTACATCATTGCCCACTGCATAAGTGAGACTTCAGTGATCAGTTAATCTGAAGGCTCAGTGTTTTTGTACAGTATTTTGCACTGGGAGATTTTCCTATACATAGAAATGTATAAGGGTAATGATACCAGTCAGGAAATCTGCTTTGTGAGCACTTTAAATAGTATTTGTTTTAGTTGACTTGGTTTTCTGGGGTTCTTTTTTGCTCTTGTATTTTGTTTTTTGTCAAGGATTATCTTTGTGTATATGCTGTTCCTTAAAGAATGCTGATATTCATTCTTTTGTTGAAAAATTTTAGATTTCTGTAACATGGTATTCCTTTGATAGAGAGAAAATAAAATAACTAATTTTTTCTGTAGATCCTCTTCATCAGAAGATAAATTACTATTCTTGAGGTTTCTGCAGGCAAACATGGCTTAGGATATGGAGAAAACACATAACCTGTACAGCAGATAAAGGACATTTTAAAATGAGCATTCATTTTTCTATTGAATTAAATTCACACCTCTGAACATGCTACTATTCCTGAGTGGAGTATGTTATTTCAGCTATAATAATAGGTCCTGCAATGAGTTCAGAAAGCCAAGAATTGTTGGTATTAGGCACATATGTGACAAGAAATATGGGTTTAACTCACAGCAATTAAACCTATGTGGTGAAAAAGCAGAGCAAATTAAGATACAAGATCTGAAGGCATTTTTTCCTCCTTTCTGTTTTGCATTAATTTCTTAAAAAGTTTGATCAAAAATTTCATTTAGTGGGATAAATATAAAGACATTAAAGGAAGTTTTGTGTTAGTGACTCTACTATTTCATTATTCCCTTAAATAATAGATGAGATTCACCTTTGGATGTGTGTGCACTATTTAGCTGCAATTTCTGCTCAATATGTGGTAATTCTCTCTTCATTATTGTAGTGCTATTAGCAGTAGTTTTAGTGGAATCTTTAAATTGGCAATTTAGGGTGTTTTTAGGGGCTACTTTGTAGTAGTTGTTTTCATTTGTACAGCATTCCTTTTTTTTTGGCAGGGAAATAAAATGCTCAATATTTTCACTTAGAAGTAGTTGCCTTAGAGGTAACGAGAACACAAAATTGGCAAGTTGGTCATCCTTCTTTTTCCTGGCATTGGTACAAAATCAGTACTCTCATAGTAGACCATCACCTCCTTTCTTGTCCTTACCTGCTGTCAAAATTTTCCACTCATTTCCAGGCAGAGACTTTTCAGAAATATACTGAAGAACTTGCTTCTCTACTTGACTATACTATTTCTATGAAGGGTATAAGGAAAGTGACATTTTGATCTGAAATATTTTGTGTTGTCTTTTGTTCCTACTTCATCGTCATGGTTTCATGTGTCATTGAGATGTTACATATTCATTGTTTGAAGTGAAGTCACGGCTTATGGCTATTGATTTAGTGGATACAGCTCGACAAATACTCCCATCAAGTTCTAGCTACAATAAATGAATTATGTTATGCACCTTTAGCTCCTTTGCTAATTCTGAATCACTGTGCCTTCATGCGGAGATCTGCTACTTTGCCAGTTCTTAAACAATTGATGTGATAAAAAAATTTAATGTCTTTGTTTTGTACACAGCCATTTATTCATTTCCTCATTTAAAAATCTACTTAGATAGCATCTACTTAGGTTCTGAACATGGGTTCCTAGCCATGTCCATATACAGCCAGTCCAAACTGACTTCCCTCCATAAGTCTGTGATCCAGGAGGATTTATTTTTCAAAGATTGGTGCATCCATAATTTTGTCCTTGTTAAAATGCCTTTAATGTGTATGTTCTTGATGGTTGGTTCTACCATAGAGTAACTTGAGTTGGAAAATGCCTTTGCCTGTCTAATTCACTGCTTGGCCTGTCTTCATTCCAAGGTTTCCTTAGAAAAGCATGCTAGCTGCTTGCAATCTGCTGGCATAGTCCCCCATATGCTTCAGTCTTTTCAGTTTCTCTACCATGCTCAGTGTTCTCTAGCAGTCATAGACTACAAAGTAGAGTAGGTTGTTCTTATGTCTTCTCTGTCAGTAGTATCACTCAATTTTCTAAAAAGTTTTGTTCCATCAGTATTACTTCTTACCTGCATTATGGTTTTTTAATGTAAGTTCCTTTACATTTGGTCACTAGGAGAACCATTATCTCATCTGGTCTGTAGTAACCACATATTAGATAACAAAGCCCCATTTCTGTTGACTATGAAATGTTTTTTTCTTTCAAAAATAAAGGGCATGTTCTCTGATTCAATTATGATAAGTTGTTTCTCGTTACACCTTTTTATCAAGAATTTATGTAATTCAATCTGTTAAAAGAATCTTCTTTCATATTACTGTGGTTTAACTCCAGGTAGCACCTAAGGCTCACACAGCTGCTGACTCACTTCCCCCTAGTGGGACAGGGGAGTGAATCAGGAGGGGAAAAATAGAATAATTTGTATTTTAAGATCAGGTCAGCTACTAGGTAAAGCAAAGCCATACCCACAAGCAAAGCAAAACAAAGAATTCATTCACTGCTTCCATGAACAGGCAGATGTTCAGCCTTCTGTGGGAAAGCTTGGCTCCACCTTGTGTAGTGTTTACTTGTGAAGAAAAATTCCGAAAAGTCCAAATGTTCCTTCTTCCTCCTTCTTCCTATCTTTTATTGAGCATGATGCTGTGTGGTATGAGATACTGTGGGGGTCAGTTGAGGTCAGGTGTGTCTCCTTCCTGTTTGTGCTTTGCATCCCCAGCCCTACTTGTTTTCGGGACAGTGTGAGAAACAGAAATGGCTTTGATATTATGCAGATATTGATATATTTTTCAGCAATAGCAGTAACATGGGTGTGTTACCAACACTGTTTTTGTCACAAATCCAAGACATGACACCCTGTGAGCTGGTATGGAGAAAGCTAGCTCTATTGCAGGCAAAACCAGTACACCTACACCTGACAAAGGATAACTGATAATACTCTGTTTAAATTTCTCCTTTTATTTCTGAAGCCTATAGGTTTTTCTCTTTCAGGGAGATTTTTCCTTTGGGTTTTGGGATGCAAATGTTTCTGAATTTTAGCTGTTATCTACAAACGGATTAGTTTGCTTCTCTATTGCTTGGTTGACATTGCCTCTGGCTCACTGAACTCACACACTTGAGACACTATAGCTGAATCATTATAAAGAGCATGAGAGCATTGATAAAATAAATGAGGTGAATAAGCTGTTAACTATCTGCTCCGCCCTCAAAGAAAAAATAACATGAACAAAATTAACCTTTTGGTGCAAAGGTTCTATTTCACAAGATCCATAAGGTCCTACAACTAAACAAAACAAAATAATATGCTAATTCCTAAAATTTGTTTCTATGCTACCTATTCCAAGCAATGGAAAATTTTTATTATTAAAAAAAAAACCAAAAAGAAACCTTCCATCATGATTAGCAACTAGATTTTAAACATCATGTATCTGATCTTGAAGAACCAATGGACATTTGTAAGAATTTTCTGGATCATACATTTCTAAAACAGCTATCTATATGTGGCCAGCTTGTAGGCACAGACTCCATTTCTGCAGCAGTTTGAAAAATTACAGGAAGTTTAGTGAAAGAGGAACTGAGGGGGACTTTTTCTTCCGAGATTTCTGAATAATCCTGTGTGTTAATGTTGTTAGAGCTCTCAACAGAAAAATGGCATATCACTATCTCAGAAAATTTAGTGCAGGAGTTGAAGGTCTTTGATCTGCCCAGAAAAAGGTCAAAAGGAAGATGAACACAGAAGGAAGAGCTGTGTCCAAAATTCTATAGGCCAAAAAATGAAACTTGTTGATTTTAGATTATCTTTTCATATCACTCAAACAGATACTAGGAAATAGAAACTTTTATGCTCTAGGCTGAAGCTTTACAATGCTTAAACATATTAAACTCTTAGAATAGTTTCTACATATTCTAATTAAATGTTTTACTGACCATACTAGATTTTGTACAAGTAATAACATGCAGTATCAATTGTCCTCTCCATTCCTTCAGTCTCTATTTTATGCTAAATATCTGTGCAAAAAAGTGACCTATGAGGGAGAAAAATTATTCTGGATTCTAGTGACACAGTATTTTAGATAATCACATGAAAACTGTTCAGTGTTTTCCTGTTATTTTACAATTACTTTTTTCCTAAATCACTTTCTCATATATTATCAGATGAATTACCAGTGACAACATTTTGTATTGCATTTCCTGCTGTTTCCTTCATTGTCTTTTTGTTTCTCAGTGCCATGGTCTTCAAGGAACAGGAAGAAATGAAGGAGGTAGAAAATGGCACAGCTTAAAAAGAGCAGAAGTTTCAGCAGTCATTGTCCCTATATTTGTACCGTTGCTTGGCAGAGCTCAGGGGCATTAGTTCACTGTCTTTTCTGATTGAAGCATCAAGCATCTTGCTTCCCTGAAAGTGATGCTACCAACTGAGTGCTTGAGAATTCGTTTGTCAAATTGTATTAGCGTGAATAAAATGATACCTGGTGTTGTCTTCAAGTTGCTACACACTGCACAGCAGAGTAGTTATCCCTGTGGCAATGGGTTTAATGTTGTCCTGTTCCATGACTACCCAATAAGTAGACTGCTGGTGAACTATATGCAAGTCTTTAATGAAGTACTCAGTTCAGCAGTTCTCTTAATTTCAATGTTTTCTCTACTCTAAGTGCTATTACTACTGATAATTGATATGTTCAAGCATATGTATTAGGTAGCTCTGGAAGAAAGACAAAATGTCAAAAATTAAATTAAATGTTAAAAATTAAATTATGCCTCAAAGTACAATGTTAAGGCCCATTGGCACATCATCACAGATAACCTTTGGTTTCCATATCAGATAACCTCAGATATTTGAGGAGACAGAGTTAAATCTACATATATTAATGGATGATTTACTTGAGGGAAGCAGAACTAAATAGCTTGCGAATCATTTCAGCATAAATGGAAGTCAGTAGTTTACATCAAACAGTGGTGTTTCAGTTATGTTCTTACCGTTCTTTTTTTTTCCTTTTTTTTTAGTTAAAAAACTCCTGTTTCTAACTAAAGGACCACCATAATTCAATGCAAAATATTCTGGAATTTTCTTTTTATTCTTATCTGACAGTATATGAAACCAGTTATGGACTCGCTTTAACAAAAGGCTTGCATTAAACGCAGGTGTTTAGTAAAAAAGAGGGGAATAGCAAATACAGAAAAAAATTATTATGGTTCTGTTATATTATCTGCTGGAGATCTTAATTTCCAGGAGTACCCAGATACACAAAAGATTTCAGGACCTTTCTTTGGGTCACTTTCAGCCAAAAAAATTAATTGAACTTTCATTTTGTTAACAGTACAAGGAAGTTTGGACAGCTAATGTGTTTAATAAGGACATCCTCTTTAGCAAAAACTCATTCTTCTATGAGAAGTCACTGATGACTCTTCTAATCTATGATGGTGTGGCTCTCATTTCAGAGACATTGCAGATAATGTCTTTTGTTTCACTGGAATATACCAAAGAGCATATCCCCTCTCTTAAAAAATAGAATAGGTATGTTCTATTTCGTATTATAAATTACAGCTGTTTTCTCTCTTCTTGGCAGTATTAATTAACCTCTACAGTT
>VZSJ01001700.1:568410-580407 GCA_013398405.1 Pheucticus melanocephalus | reverse complement strand
AAGGAAAGGAAAGGAAAGGAAAGGAAAGGAAAGGAAAGGAAAGGAAAGGAAAGGAAAGGAAAGGAAAGGAAAGGAAAGGAAAGGAAAGGAAAGGAAAGGAAAGGAAAGGAAAGGAAAGGAAAGGAAAGGAAAGGAAAGGAAAGGAAAGGAAAGGAAAGGAAAGGAAAGGGAGAAGGAAAAAGAAAAATAGAGAGAGAAGGCAAACAAGCTCAAAATAAATGTTCTACTTGTACATTTGGGACATCTTCATTATATTTTTATGGAGGCACTTTCTAATCAATATATCAATGAATATGATGCTGAGTTTTGATTCTCTCTCGTATTCTTTGTGATAAAGTGATTTCCACTGTCTTTTTGCTATTTTTTTTTGAGAAAAAACAGCAATATCAGCTGCTTCTGTCCCCCAGACCAAACCCATCCCCACCTCTAACCTCCAGATTTTGCCTCTGTTTCTCCAGGTATGATGGAAGTCTCTATCAGTTCTCCATTAAAATTCAATTATAATTTTTAACCTTATCTAAATTGATTAGGTTCTACTATTTAAATTTATTCTCCTACTATGCCTCTAATACCAAGAATTAGATAGGAATTTGCTATATGTCTAGAATTCAAGCTAATTCATTAAAACCTTTTTTCAGTGCTGAATTGTTTTTAAAAATGGATTTTGTTAAAAATGTTTTAGAAATGTATAGGTTTAGGGTGTAATATATGACTTGTGTTTAACACAGTGAGTTCCAACTGAGTGTGAACACTAAGCAACTGGGCAATAACACTGTTAAAAATTAAGCATAACTGGAAACCATGAAGACCATGATTTCCTTTCAGACTGATTCTATGAGCATTACTATGTGTAGTCCTAACACTGAAAACTTTTAAGCTATTTTTAACTTCCAAACAGAAGAGAAATTTTATTTGAAAATTTAAATAATTTATCATGTTCAATCAACATAAAACACTGCACACACTATAGAAATTGCTTTTTTTTTACCTTTTAAAAAGATTAACACCATTGGGGAATATATACATCAAAAACTGCAGTACTTTTCTTTTCTAAATTAATTTCTGTTCCTGCTGTGTTGAAATGCGCTCCCATAAAATTTACATAGGTCTAGTCAAAATCTGACTGTACATATGTGGTATAAGTGAATACAAAATACAAAATCAAAAACTGGAATGTACTTTTAGACAGAAATGTATACATTCAGAATGTGTACACAGGTAGTAATGACAACAATATTAAAACATTTAATACTCTCAGAGTAATTAAAAAATTTCTTAATACAACATAGTGTATTTTGTCAGCCAGCAAAATCTGCATTGAAACATATTTCAAAATTTCATGTGTGGATATTTTTGTACAAGGTTAAACCTTCTCTGCAATGAATACATCCATTTAAAAAAATGCATGTGATGTAGTGAATTCTGCTTTTCCCATTCCATACACAAAAGTGGGAGAAAAATCCAGAATATTTACTGCCTAATTTGTAAGCTCTTTGGAAAAAAAATAGGTCCAAAAGAGATGACTTGGGAACTGCAGATTGTGACCCCCATCACTGGAATTTGTGATGTGGCACAATAGCCCACAGTCTATAAACCCGCACAGTTTTTGTTTAGATGTGTTATAATAATTTTAGTTTATTTTATTATAAGAAAAATTTTATCTTAGCATACACATTCTAACTTCCACTTTTCAGTGTTACACAAAAATTCAGGAGAAGTCAGTAGGTAGGTTGCCCACCCAAAAAGCTCATTTAAAAGCTAAAGTAGCCATAACTGTATATTTACATGTCTGAGTCATTAAAATGTGAATGGTGAAAAAAGGCAGAGAACATCTGGGTATGCTGATTATGTCATGTGGTTTAGCCTTGCTCTAGAATATGCCACTTCAGTGCAGAAATTATAGTCTGATTTGCATTATTATGAGGATTCTCCTCATGATACAGTCTTTACATGTGGAACTGGCAAGAGGTGCTTATTTTCCTTTTCATAAGATGAATTTTACCAAAATAAACCAGTGGAATTAAGCAAGTAGGGCCAACTCATAGCTAGTCCTTGTATTTTTTATTTGCTTGGTTGGTTATTTTATTTTGTTTTGTTTGCTTGTTTCCTGTGTGTTAAATTCTACTATTTTGGAAAAAATCATGGGCAACAAGCTGGAATTGTATTGATTTGAGACTTGGTAAACATGGGTACCATTCTGCACACAGTCATAATTTTTCTTTAGCATTTTTCTTTTCCACAGAAGAAATAGTATGTTTCTTGACTGTTCTAATGTTGATCTCTGTATAAATAGTATTTTAAAATGTTTTAAGGACAATTTGTATGCAATAGCAACTTAAAGGAGTATTATGGAAGCAGTGCCAAACCCTGCTGAGCATTTCTTTTGGATTTAGTATCACTGATAATTTTACACACTGCACATAAAAGTGCTAACTTCTCAGTCTGTTATTGGGGTGACATTCTGCTGAAAGATTTCTGTAACAAAACATTAACTTTTAGTGTAATTGCATTAGTCTAAAGTAAATTCAGGTAATTAAATACCTGTCCTGCGTGTCAAAAGGAGGGCATACTTAAACAACTAAAGGAGTATGTTTTGATGACTGGCAGCGATCTGTCAGAAGAGCTTGTATGATTTTTTCTGATCTATCTTCTAACTGCATTCTAGGGAAATACTTTATCTTGGAATGATACAAGCATCAGTAGGCATTAAAAGATTATTTTAGTAGATTTAAAACCAACTTACAACTATTTCAATTTATGCATTCACCTGCTGTGTTATAGCTCATTAGTCAGCATCATTGTACTTTGAGCTGAATAGGAAATTAGATTTAAATCAGAACAAAATAAAATATATGGACTCTGGCAGTCTTGCTATGATAATTTATCCTTTTTCTTCAATTTCCTGCAACGAAGAAATAGTCATTCCACTGCATAGGTTGTACAAGGTGAAAATTTTGTTCCTTGACACGTAAGGTAGACTGATCTAGTGATTTTACATGAAACCTTGAAGTGCAGAAAATTAGATATGGTTTTAATACACTTTTAGCTTTATTCAAGGTCTTTATCTGCCAGTTTTTAGTGTTAATAATCATCTCTTGTTCCTAATTGCAATTAGTTGGGTGTGGAGAGCAAGTATATTATTACACTTCCTTTCCTTTCATCATTAAAATAGATTTCTCATTTCACCTTGATGATACAGTACTTAGTTTGCTTTCATATAGCATTTTGTTGTATTTCGTTATTTCCAGTTTCTGTGATTTTCTTTGTTTCCATTAGATTAAAATTACAGATAAAGAAAGCAATTTTATGAAGTCAGTTTTTATGTTAAGATAATGCAAATGCCTTGAAATATTTTAGTATCATATGTCTTTCTATTATCTATCTGCTTTCTATTCAGGATTCAGAAAAAAAAAGTCAGGTACTGCAAGGGCACACATGTATATATTTCATCAAAATGAACTTTAAAGTAGGAATGCTCTGTTTTTGCTATCAGGTCCATATGATTTCTTACACAATGAAGACTTACCATCAAGAAGATTAATATCTTTTTGTTATTCTACATTCCCATCATTGTAAAAAATACAGGTTTTTTAGAAAATACAAATAGAGAAATAAAATTAAGTAAAATTTAAATAGAGCTGTTGATAATTAAGTGCTTCTAGCCCAACACAGAGTAATAATTTTCTAAATATTTATTATAGATTTCTTACTCAAGAAAGTAAAGTAAAAATCTAGGATGTCAATGTGTCCATTCTAAATGGTACTGTAATTGTCTCATTTATACTTTGACACAAAGGCTTTACTGGGAAACTAATAGATTCTGTCTCTGTGCTGTGTGACAGAAGGCATATAAACACACATTGCCTGTTTGTAGTTTATACGGAAACACAGTGCCAAGCTTTTCTTAAAACACTGAAAAACATTTCTTCTACAAGTCATTCAAAAATAACTACATCA
This sequence comes from Pheucticus melanocephalus, assembly GCA_013398405.1. Lineage (NCBI taxonomy): Eukaryota > Metazoa > Chordata > Aves > Passeriformes > Cardinalidae > Pheucticus > Pheucticus melanocephalus. The sequence continues at coordinate 576,450 of VZSJ01001700.1, read as the reverse complement.
GAGTTCAAATTTCATGAATGTTGTATTTTTACCTGCCACTGATTCTGAGCAAATGGAGCTCTCTAACTGATGCAGATGCTGCACAGAACTAATACTAGGGTTTTAGCAGCTTTTTTCCTCTTCTTGAGGATTATAATCTTTAAATGAACTCCCCATTTGTGAGAAGCTGTAATAGGTAGTTGTATCATGCCTCAGTATTTCATAAGCTCTGGATAAATTTGGTCTACATAATAGCTTGTTTTCAAGAGCAAAATACTGTATTTTTCAGTGATGTGTTTACTGCCAGTGTTCTGAAAACCATGTGACAGCTCAAAAAACACATATAAATACTAGATACTAGTTTCTATGACAAAGTGTCTTCATGTTCCTGTCCATGGTGGGGAGATCAGAACTAGATGGTCTGTAAGGTCCTTTCCAACAGAAACCATTCTATGATTATTGCATGGTATTTAACCTTGGAATACTTTAAATTTCTTTATATCAGAATTTTTCTTTGGACTAGGATCACTACTTAGTTTTGCCTTCTGCCATCATGGGTTGTTCCTGCCTTGATTCAGCTGTTTGGATTTGAAGTGTGATTTTTTTTTTTTTTTTTGAAACAAACCTCATGGCTGTTTCCAGTTGTCATTCTTTGCTTCATTGTTAGCTGTGCGCAACATTCTCAGGAGATGGATGACCTGTTTAAGACTTCTGTACGGTCAGATTCTTGGGCCAGGTAGGATCAAGGCTGAAGTATAGTTTCCTGAAATACAGGACATGTGGATTATTTTGCCATACACATTCATGGAACTACTTGTTAAAGTAGAACAGGCAGTGTGTTCAAGTCACAGAAAAGTTATTAATGTTCCTGACATTGATGATCTTAGAAGATTAATTTTTATAGCATATTTTATTCAGAAGATAAACTTATCAAGATAGGTTCTAAACTTATCAGTACAAACTTATCAAGTAGCATTCTGTTTTGGTTAAATATTCGAAGTGTAACTGTTGTGTTACAATTCAATTCTTCTGTCTTCAAAGAATTGTCTAATTCGTCCTTAAGTAATTCATTTTCAAGATTACCTGCAAATTTACTTTTTTTGTAAACTCTTTGAAAATCATGTTTAGTTGTTTTTTGGTTTTGGTTTGTTTGTTTGACTTTTTCCTCTTTTTTTAAATTATAGGATGTTGAATTTGGTAGCCCTGATGCCAAACAAAGTGTTTTAAGACTGGAACTACAACAGAATTACTTTTCTTGTAATCTCCTTTGTTCTGCTGTGGCAAATAGACTTAGTGCCTAATAGATAAGGGTTAAAAGTGTCTTAAGGAAACAAGAAAGGTATGTTGCTGAAATGATACTTCCTCTCATAGAGGCTTCTTTCTCTAAGTTAGACAGATGGGCTCTGCCTACCTTCAGCTCGAAGTCATGATTCATCTATGAACAGCAAAGCTCATCCTACACAGAATCTCATAAATATATAAAACAACTTTTAGAGACTACATGATTCAGCACTCTTTTAGATGAAAAATAATCATGGACTATAATAAGCCTGTGAAAGTGAATTATATACTGCGTTCATTATAAAGGACATATCAAAATCTGCAAATTCAATTTTAAAAGCCCATAAATTTAATAAACCTTTCCAGGAATTCTTCTGTATGATTGACCAATGATACAAATCATGTCTTTTAAACCCTTTTCATAAACTGACTTGGCTTATCATGCAAGTAAAATAAAGTATGTCTGAAATTATTTTGAACATGCATATTTACCCCAGGGCCTTAGATAAATAGCTTGTGACTGGTGCAATGGAAATTAGTTCTAGTAAAACAGATATTAGTTCTAATAAATATTATATTTAATTTATACACTCTTATAATACAACAACTTTAGTATTTTCTCTTTTAAAAAATATTACTGATGAGTTGCCAACAACACAAAAATTAGGATGGTTCCTAATTAGTTTTCAATTTGCTGTTAATATACTACTTGGCCAAGGAAACAAATGAGTGTAGAAAAATATCCATACTTAAATATTATCAAGGATAAGTTCAGTGTTCAAGCTACTTTTTACCTCTTGCTTCAAGCGGAGAAAGCTGCAGGCTTAAATTAACGCCATTTGCTTTATCTCCTGTTTGCCTAAATTTCTTTAGGACTGACAGTTATATGAAATGGAGAACGTGTAAAAACAAAATGGAATGTCTGTTAGTCCCTCATTAAAATGAAACTGAATTGCTGCTTTTTAATTAGTGAATTCTGATGTATATAAAACTTATTTTATCTTGCCAGTCCACCAAGGACAACTGGCTAATTCTTAATCTCTTAGAATGTTTTGATAATTAACCTGTCATGGTGAAGTCTAGTATTGTGGAGCTATATTTCAAGATTGATCCATGACATAATATGCCATTATATTGTGTGTTTACAAAATTAATTTACAGAGATATTAAACTGGTGAAACTTAATTTAAATATGTGGTTTCTAAACCATGACATTCAATCAATATTTTTAAAAGAAGCATTGAAATAAGTGCCGGATAAATTAGCACTTAAGATTATATTTGTGCCTCACTGCCCACTTACTGTGCTCTTAATTAGGCACTGAATATGTATTTCGTAAGACAGTAACTGAAGTAAGCAACTAAGAAGTTATTTATTTTATTTTACATCCTTGAGATGGCAGTGCAAACAATCAGTGATTCCTTCTCAAGTGGTATAAGTTCAGCTATATGAGGAAATTGTTGCAGTGTCGAGAAACTGGATCTTTTGAGATTTAGGCATTAGATGAAACAATTAGGTTTTAATTATTTCTTGTACTAGTGGTAAAACTATGTGAATAAAATCAATAAAAAAGGGAAAACATTTTCCCTGTTTCTTTTTTCTTGCATTATCTTTCCATGAAAATGAACAATTATGATTCCAGTAAAATCTAACATCATTATTTCCATTGGATTATCCTTTTAATGTTATCATTTATCCTTTCTTTTATCCTTTCTCACTTTGGTCAGTATTTTATTTTAGTCCTGAAGCATGTTACTACAAAGCAGCAAGACTCATCTATATCCTTTTATTACAGAGTCCCATTAAAGAAAACAACTGCCAAAAAGATGTCAACTTAGAATACAAACAACATCCTAAAATAATGTATTAAAATAATTTATATTGTAAAATTGTGAAGCTGTCATATGGCTTTGTTTCTTTCGTAACACTTCTGAGGCAAATTTAGATAAGAGTTGAAATAAGCATATCTACCAAGGAGAAAAAGTGGCCAGATTGACCTTCCAGTTTTCTAGCAGGTCACCAAATAGAAATGGAACAGTAGGAATACAAAACTGAGGAATGGATAATGTTTGAAAAGTCTGAAGGTAAAATTATATGTAAGAACTTCTTAGAATGATTAACTGCCATGTGTTGCAGCAGCTTGACCCTCAGGTTTTCTACTTAGAAATTATATAAAAGCACAACTGAAATTATAAACATTATATATATATAATATAAACATATAAAAATGAAACAGTTTTGCAAAGAGAAAAATTAAGAAATGCAATCCCATATTGTTTTATTTCTCTCTGAATCTCTTATTTTCTCACCAATTACTGCAAGTGATCTGCATGGTAGAAATCTGACTGCAGTAAACTATGCCTTCTTTCCTTGGATATGTTCTGATCAGCATGAGTTTTCCCCCACATTCATGTGCTTCTTCACAGACATTTCTATGGAATTTCTGATATTATCTATTGTCTTTATTTATTTCCATCTTCTAATTGGCTCTGAGAATTGATGGAATTGAAGAGGCGCAAATTAAATCTAAATACATAATTTAGTTAACAGGTGTGGTGAGACTGGATGGGAAAGGACAAGTAGGACTGAAAACTGAAAACACATGTTCTAAATCAGCACCAGGTTCAGTGTTTCCTGATTAAAATCTTTCATGGAGAAATATGTGGGTTAAATTTAAAAATTATACTGGAAGAATGGTGTAAATTGCTTGAAGAGGATTGCAGTGGTAGTCTTGGATTTTCATTGCACCTCCACTGATGTCATGAGGAACTGCACAGGAACTGTAGTGATTTAGTGTCAAAATGGAATCTGAATAGTTAAAAAACATCTTTATAAGCTAAGAATTTCTGTCCAGTCTGTGTTCTAAAAGTATTATTTATTAATAAAAGCTTAAGGTACATTTTACCAACAGTAGCTTGTAGGTTTGTTGTTTTTTGGATTTTGTTTGTTTGGTTTTTTTTAAATTTTGTGTTATTGTATAACATAAATGATTAAGATACTATTTCATTAGTACTTTTGGATTGTTCTAGGAATATAATCTGATTTAATTAATAAATCTAATAACAAGAAAACTAGACCAGTCATAGAAAAGTTATCTTATTTAGAAAGTAATCCAGAAAATCATAGTATGAATAAACTGTACAATATGAAAGCTGTGAAACACAGGATTAAATTTGAATTGTTCCTTATAATTTTCAACTTATTCCCCAATGAATTTGCATGGAAATAGTGATACTTCAGATATATTAAAGGGAATAGTAGAAATTGAATCGCACCATGGTTTGGGTTGGAAGGGATCTTAGAGCTAATCTAGTTCCAAAACCCCATCTCATAATGTAATTCAGAAATAATGTCCAGGATTCACTATCATGGTTCTGTTTTTTAGCTCAAGATGGCTGTTCTGTTGATTTTTTTCTTAAACCTTTTTGTTTGGTTGGTTAGGGTTTTTTTGTTGTTGTTTGTTTGTTTGAGGTTTATTTGGTTTTTTTCTTTTTCTTGTTTTTTTTTTTGAGGGTGGGAAATTGTCCTTTTTTTTGAGCGCTGGAACCGTAGTTAGGGGTGTGATATACTTACTCCATACATTGACGTTTCAGCTGCAGTTTGGAGCTTTGAGCCAGAATTACAGACCTTATTAATACCCTAATTTTTCAGGAAAAAAATAAAAACAGAATCAAAAAATCCTAAACAAAAGAAAGGAACAGGCAAAAAAGAAAAAAAAAACTCCCCAAAAAGCACCTCCAAGCATAAGTTATCTTTCCTTTAATACACATACAAAAGTTCTAGTCTTCTTTGAAATGTAACTCGACTTTCCTTATCAGTTTCATTTTACAGTGAATGAGATCCAATTACTTCATTTTGCAACATAGCTTGTGATGTTTTTAATAGTACCTTTTAGTATTTCTGGCTTCTGATGCATCTTACTAAAAGTAAAGAGCAATTTTTTAAAAGCTTAAGATTTCTTATGACTTCAAATGTAAAACTAAAAATCTTTCATTTTACTCTGGATTTCTGCTGAACTGCTTCCAAATACATTTTTCATTCTACCTTTAAATTTTGGACAATTACACTGTATGCCATGGAATGCTGAAGGAAAAATTTTTAAATAATTTTTCATTTTTATTTGCTTTGTCTCTTGTCCTGTGTGAAGAAGTAGAAGGAAGAGTGAGAATTTTTATGTGTCTGAAAATACAGCTTTGAAACATTGATGGCATTGCAGTATATCTAAGCTACTAATAATATCTTGTAGACTTTTGAGCCTTTCATGATATTTCTTCCTTTTTCCCCTGAAGATTTAACATTTGAAATATTGATCTGAATTTTGAGAAAAGAACATCATAGTTTCATTCTTCTTTGCAATACCAAGTAGATGCCAAGGTTAATATGTACTGATTTGTCATCTCCATCGAACACTAAGAGTTCAAGAAAACTTATATTGTAATTTTCTACTAAAATTCTCTGTTGAAATGAGAGGAAATACCATGAGACTATGCTATTGAAAATACCAAAAATACATTAAAAATAGGTATGAAATCCAAGAAGAATATATAACAGCTTCTGGTAGTAGCAATCATCTCCATCACAGAAAACATCAAAACCCCATTGTGCCCAGAGAAAAAAAAGTTTTAAATGGTCTTTAAATATTGCTTTTATGAATAAATACTTCTATCAATATTATATGTATCAATGTACTTTTTATATGTTTTCTTTTGGGATCTCCTGTTTTTTACTGATATTCACGGTATTGACATTCACAGGCAACTCATGAAGTTGTCACATTTGTAGAGATGCAAGATATGAAAATGTCGATGTGAAAACATGTACTATGCTTTGCAAGAATCTTTAAAACTCTGTTCAGTATTAATTTTATTAGACTATTTAGTCTTAATTTTTCTTTCTTCACACAGTTTATGATTTTTAAAAACACCATTTAAGAAAACTAGTGAAAAGAAATATTTTTGAGCTCAAAGTGAAATATTTCTGAGAAATTTTCTGAGCTAAAAGGGAAATGCTGATATTGCCTTCCCTTTGGGTACTTACAGATCTTTTTTGTTGGATTGGAAGGGAATTCACATGAGTGAGACTCTCCATAAGGATATAAAGAAATGTCTCTTTGGGTGTCTGCATAATTTAGACTCTGAGTAGAATGAAAAAGAATAAAATTGAAGATTGCAACCAGGAGTTTTTTCCAGGGGACTTAACCTAAGGGGAGTTTGTAATTTTACAAAAGAATTATGAGTTATTTCCTTATGTTTTAAGAATAATACAAATAACTGTAGAGACTAAAATTTTAGTGCAGTTGATCTACCTCATTAGTTTCACTGCTGATGTATTTTCTTTGTCCAGTTTCCTGCAGTATTAACTAGTAGAAAAGATGAGAATCTTTTTTGCCTCAAACTTATTTCAAAGATGTAATAGAAACTGAATACCACAATAAGTAAAATTATCCTGGATATGGACTTGGGTAAACTGAAACTTGTGTCATAATTTTGAGGAATATTTGAATGGGGCACTATGAGCTCTTAAACAGTATTGTAGATAATATAGCCTGGTCATCAGAGAAGAGATATTTAAAATTTCTCACAGTTTTGTTTGTGAAAATGCAATTGATTTTTGAGGCAGGAGCAAGAAGCTCCTGATTAATGTTCCATTTTCTCTTTCTTTGGATTCCTGCCCCCAAGATTCAATTTAAGAAAAAAAAAAAGAAAAAAGAAAAAAGGAAAAAAAAAAGGTTTTGGGTATTTCAAGTGTTTTAGATTTTATCTGGCTAGTTTTCATTCCTATAAGACAAGAGTGAAATATATTTTTCTTTCTTTCACTTGCTTTTTCCTTAAAATTATTTTACTTTATTCTCTGGACTTTGTTGGTCCTCTTCTTTGTACGAAGTATGCCCTTTCATTTCTTATACCAAATAGCATCCAACTTCCACTGGATTTATCATGGCATTTTTACTAGGTTTGCCCAGCTCTGCAGTGAAGGACTTATATATGGTGAAAAAGGAAGAATTCAATAATTTAATAGAAAAAGCAAGAGGGATTTTTTTTCTGTAGATAATACTGCACATGGGAAGTCTTTGAAAAATCATCAAAGGATCAACATGACAATTTAGATCTTTGACCTAGATATAAGAATGACCTTGGTGCTACTGTATATTAAATGTAAGTAGCTATTCCCATTTAAATTTAAAGCAACAATATCACAGCCTTTCTCAAGTGTGAATTTTTAACATTTTCACAGTCTGAAATTGGTGTTTTCTGAATCTGTAGATGACAAGAAGATGGCAAATTCTGCAGGCGTGCTGGGACTAGATTTCCACCTGTTTTTGAGAAATTTCTGGAAATGGAGAATTTTGGCAGGGATGACTGCAGTTTACTACGCTTAGTCAAGAGAAGCCAACTATACAAATACAAGTAATGGTCAATTCTTTAGAAGAGGGCAATAGTGGATCATAAACTTGAACAAGATTAGTAGAAAAATTCTGAACAACAAGTAGAAAAATAACCCACTAGTTATATATGTAGTCTTTCTTTCCTCAACATACGTAAAGGTTTCTGGGTGTGATGTGCTGGTTTGGGGAGATACACATTGAGGAACAGAGATTTAAGGAAAAACTGTAATACTTTGCTAAGGGAGGTCATAGTATTCTTGACATTGGGTCTGAGCATAACCAATCTCTCTTATATAGGGAGGAGAAAGGGACACACCTCCTTGAAAGGTTTTTCCCAGTCTAATATTTTTTTTCTAATAATATTATCCTTAGAAAAATGTTTTCTGTAACCTTAG
>VZSJ01001700.1:517664-568310 GCA_013398405.1 Pheucticus melanocephalus | reverse complement strand
AAAATAACCCACTAGTTATATATGTAGTCTTTCTTTCCTCAACATACATAAAGGTTTCAGGGTGTGATGTGCTGGTTTGGGAAGATACACATTGAGGAACAGAGATTTAAGGAAAAACTGTAATACTTTGCTAGGGGAGGTCATAGTATTCTTGACATTGGGTCTGAGCATAACCAATCTCTCTTATATAGGGAGGAGAAAGGGACACACCTCCTTGAAAGGTTTTTTCCCAGTCTAATATTCTTTTTCTAATAATATTATCCTTAGAAAAATGTTTTCTGTAACCTTAGAACCTGTTCTCCCAGGAACCTTTCACAGAGGTTTTTTTCCCTTACTTCATCTTTTTGTAATGTTAAAAGGCTTCTTTTTCACCTCTGTTATGTTTGTGCTAAAGTTTTTTTTAAAGACTGTATTCCCATTGGAAGTGTTAAATGCATTTGGTTGCATGACTGAGATGGTTTTGCAAGTCCCACACAGAATGGTAAAAAAGTTCATAAAAAAAAATGGAAGTAGCACTTCATAATACTGAGAGGTCTTTTGTTCAAATGTAGTATGAATGACTCTACCCTACTTCTGTAGGGGACATCCTGACATATAGAGCAATGGATCACAGTTAGGAAGAATAAGATTAGGAGCCTTGCAGATGGTGAAGTATCTGCTTTGTGGATGGAGATGTCATTAGGTTCTCTTCAATTGTGGAGTAAAAGCCAAGCATTTTCCTGAAGAGAAAATATATCTTAAGATGAGCAAAGAATAAACTTGCAGAGTTTCAGATGATTTTATTTTCCTAATGAGTTCTTCCTTTTTTTCCTTTTTTTTTTTTTTTTTTTTTTTTTTTTGCAGAGGCAAAATTATATGTTTGAGCTTTTTTAAGAGGAAGTTTCATCAGTAGAAAAGGCTATTGTGTCTCAAGACAAAGAAAGTAGCCTGCCTGGAATTCAGATTGTTTTTCAAGGTTATCATGGGGTTCAAAGCCCTTGAAATAAAGATGAAAGCCTAGAGTGAGGTAGGGGACTTCACAATTTTAAAAGGAGGTTTGTAGTCTTATTCAGGTCAGGGTAGCACTATATATGCAGAACAATGGCAGCTAGCCCACAACTGTGTGACTTTTAAGGTATGCATATATTTAGATAAAGTATTGGTGTTTTATATAAGTGGTAGTGGTAATTTGTCATCTAAATACTGAGGTAGAAAAAGTACTAGAGCAAAAGCCAATTTTAGTTACTCTAATCATACCTTCCTTTGGGCACTTAATTCACACAACTTATAAGAAACGTTCAAAAGTTTCAGATGTGCAGGAAGATTTACACTGCTGCCAGGTTCCATGTCTGCCTATTCTCTGTTGAGACAAACACCATACACGTTTTGTCATGATACCTTTTTTTTGGAAACACTTGTTGGAATACACTCAAATTCTTTCAAATCCTTGGCTAAAACTCTTTTTTGACAAATATTTGTGGGAAAAAGTAATCTGACAGGACTCAAAGCTGAAGTTATCTTGGCTGACATTGTTTTTCATTGCAATTGTCAGTTGTAACTGTTAATCTTTTTCATACAGAATCTTGGATCCAGAGGATAAGAAAAAGAATGTATTTTTTTCAAAATCTTTAAAGATATCTTTTCACCCTTTTCATTGCCAGCTCTGATGGGTAATACTGATTCCTTCCCATCCACTTTCATATCCAAATTTATAGTTCAACCTTGTGTTATTGCTTTCATGGTAATATTGCTTTAATCACACAGGGGCTTACTTTATATTACCTCATGGATTATTATTTAGTTTTTTCCTATATTTTTGTTTCTATTTTTTTCCTTACTCTGTGCTATGTAGTATGAATTGCTGTCTCTTATGTTGCTGCCTCTTTCTCTCTTGCCTCTACTAGAATAAAGGAAATAAATACCTAGAGCCTTTTGATATCATGTAGTTGTTCTAGGGATCTCTTTTTTTCATTTGAAGAGTACTTTATTTTTAAATAACTTGCAGATTCACTTCAGTTGTTGAAGCCTATTCAATCAATGCTCAAAACATTAAAAAAAGTAAATCTATAAATAGGATGTAACTGTTGCAATCTACCTGGCCATCAGAAAAATATTATACTCAATATATGTGTTTTACTATACAGATATGGTTTGTCAAAACAAGCTTTTCTTGAGAATTGCATCTAGTTTTTTTTTAAACATCATGAATGACTCTCCATCATATTATATATTTATAGTTAAACTGTAAGTGCTACCTCTTGCCAGTTTAAATACTAGACTTACCTAAAAACAAATAATATATTTGTTATTATTGTTTAAAAAAAAAAGGAAAGCAATGTTTCTAGTAAAAAGCGAAAGGACTACTTTAGAATACTTTTTTTTTATAACTGGATATCTTCACATCTAAAATTAGTTTTGATAGCCTCTATCTACACTATCCTCTATCATCTTCTAGTGTAGAAGTGCTGTATGGATTAGATTAATTCAGCTTTTTTTATATTAAGAAGGATTGGAGATTTTTTTTTTTATTAAGCCTTTGAAATTGATGACACAGAAAGGAAAACTTGCAACTATCCTTGAATAACTTTTATTCAAAATTGAAACTGCGCCCCAAGTTTTAAGATAATATAAAGGAACAACTGAAGCGTTTAGCTGCCTGTCTAATGCTAACAGCCCCAGTTTTTCTAAGGAACATAGAAAGCAGGCAGAAATAGTTTAAACTCACTTACGAGGACTTTGAAATGTTCATATTCCATAAGAAAAAAGTTTCATTCTGTGTATTAGATGTACACCAAAATATACTGCTAGAAAGGTATAATGAATTGTAAGTCAAAGCTGTAAAACTATGTTGGTGTTTGATAGATGTAATGTTGTCTCGTGAAAGAATCAGAGGGTCACAGTGCACATCCCCTGTGGACTTCAATAAGTGCAGCTTTCATGGGAATAGTTAAGTGTAAAGCTTGAGTTTGAGCTGGAAAAAAAATCTCTTCTGCCTGTTCAGTTGATGTGCTGTTGTTGCTGTTTGGGAGCCTTTCTGCACTTGCATGCTCCAGAGTGTCAGACATTATCCATTCTCAGTGGACCATTTTTAGCTTTCATCTCCAGTCCTCCTTTGAGACCTCTGGATGTTCTGGATAGAATCATTTTCTCTAAAGCAACTTTACCTTTCTCATCTTGGACAGTCTGGCCATTCACCACAATAAGTATTACTCCATTTTCTTGGAAGTGTAAAATTTCCTTTATTTGACCAAGTCTCATTTCCTGTGCTTTTCTGTTCACTTGTTTATTCCTTTTCCTTTGTACAGCTGTCCTTCTGCATCACAACCAGATTGCGGATGTAGTTGGGTGACACACCTCAGCAATTTACCAGGTAGCTGCCCTGAAAGCCTTACCTTTGAGTATCAGACTGAGCTGAGTGAGGGCAGTGAATTAGACTAAGATTGACCCTGCTCTTTTTGCAGTCAAGATGGGCTGCATTCTGGCAAGTTAGCTTTGAAAATCGTTTGCCCTGGGTTCTCATGTAAAGTGGTAAAGCAGAATGTTACCAGGATGTAAAGGACAGGAACCAATCAGAAAAGATACCTGTTTAAGCAAGTATACCTGTTGTTTGTTTCTCTATTATCACTTAAGGCAAATGCTTAGCCTGCTTGTTACAGTGTGTCTCAAGACCAGTCTAATGTTTTGATAGTCACACTAAAATCTAAATGAAGCAGACATGTGGAGTGCATTACCTGTTCTGAAGGTAAAACAGCACATGATGGATTTAGGGCTGGTAATAAGGAAGGCTTTTTTGTTGTTGTTTAAAGAGGGTATAGTCCTCCATGTACATGCTACACTCCTCCATGCACATTTTACATTGTGAAATTACTTCACTCCTGATAATCTGTAAATTTGAAAGTTATTGATGGATATTTGAAAAAAAAAATCCAGTTAATCAAACTTTATGGTTAGTTTTGTACTGTGCAGGCCACATTTTACGCAGGGTTTATGTTGCTCTTATTGTTACCAAGGAAATGGTAAAATATAGGTAGATGTTAGACACCTTCTGAAGTAAAGCACAATGTTACAATAGTAACTTACAGTAGTAACTTAGGGAATATATCCCTAGAATTATAATCAGTGCCATTATGAGTGTAAAACCCCTAAAATTTATGTAGCTGTGTTGTGCATCATGGATGTCAGTGTTGAAATTTTGTCTGTCCTCGGCTTTGTAAACAGTCATTTAAACTTGTGATGTATTAAGTCTAATGTACTCATTTCAAAATATCACCTCTTCGTTGTATTGAGTCAGAGGAGTGTTATCTACAGGACTTAAATTTCTATTTACTATGATTTATCATTTTCCTTATCAATCAATATACCACACAGTAACATTATGTATATAACTGTAGAATTGGCGGGAGAAATGTGGCACAGCCAATATGGGTGATCAGCAAATCTCGTTTATTGCTTGAAAGTTACATACATTTATATTGAAGTTAATACATAATGAAGTTCATACATATTGCAAAGCTGAGCTTATGATTGGCCAGGTACTTATCAGCTAACTACGCCTACTTCTACATTCTTGTGGTTATTCTTTTGATACTAACTGCATATTTTATATCAGACTACTGATTCTCAGATTAAAGAAAAGAGGGGTAGTGTTGCTGAGAGATTCAGCATTAAATGAGCACTGTTCATTGTTTGTTAAAATGCTAGTCTTTCAAACCTCTGTACCTTTTCTACAGTTTAAAGGAGTATTTGAAGGAGGTGAGCATTATTCTTCAATAAACCCTGGAGACAGGGAGCCCTGGAATCCTCCTTTGTGTTTAGAACCACCATTTAATGCATGAGGGAATTGGGCTTCCTTCCTGATTGGGCACTTTTGGAAGCTGCAGCTTATCCTGAGTTGTACTTCCCTCTTAGGAGAAGACTCTGCCCTCTTTCTCAAAGGGGTTTCTTGCATCTTAACAATGCACAGAATTAATTTCTGATGACTGCACTACATCACCTAAAATTGTTATTTTGATCAGAGTCAGCTGACTCAGCTTGATTTTGATGATAGTGCATGCTAAGGCCACATATGCCATACCTAAGCTTTAAAGATCTTGTCCCCATGACAGTAGCAAGGAGGGACCAGTTAGCCAGGACTGTCCAACCACCTCACCAGGGAGCAGGACAGTGGCCAGGCAGCTCCAGTCCTGGGAAGTGGTTATTTTCTCATGAATGGAAACAGGTAGCCAAATCCTGACAGCAAGACATAATCTCAAAGTCCTTACACTAGTTTCCTTATCCTTCCTGAAAGGAAATAAAGTATATATCTGAAATGAATATATTTGTAAAATAACATATATCTCTCAAATGCATAAGAGATTTTGAATCTCTGTAAAATATTTTAGACTATGGTAGCAAAGGAAGCACCTCCTCTGAGCTCTCTTATTCATGTTTTGACAGATGATGAAATATTTGAACAAGAAGAAAGTTGTGAAATCCTAATGTGTATTTTACTAGTTTGATTTAAATGCTGCCATGCCAATAAGCCAATGATTGCTGAATCATACTTCTAAATGGGAAACATGACATCTGTGGGTGTTACTAACAAGATCCCAAGGTACAAGTGAAAACTTATATGTGTATGTGTATAAGATAAATCATGTGCACATGCACAGTTGTGCCTAACCTGGCATAGTTTATTATTTGAGAAGATGTGATATTTGGTTGACTATACATGTAGAAAAAACTGTGTCAGAATTTTTCAATTCTTAAGTTTTGACCAAGCTAAAACTGTTATCCTGCAGCTAAGATGTAGTTTCTACCTACTCTGGACAAAGGATCACAAGTCCTTTCTTTGCTTTGGGGATCCAAACAATAACTAGAATATAAAGTTGTAGTTTAATAGAGTTTTTCTGCTATTATCAGATTCTAGGAAGTAACTTTTTAAAGTAAAATTCAGCAATAATTTCTGTCTGAATTATGTGCACACATAAACTAGGAACACAGATACATTATAATGATGAAAAAAATTTTATTTCCTCATAAATTAGGATAATATTTATAATGACAATATTTATATAGATATCAGGGACTAAAATGTATGTTTTGAAATTTGAATGTTTGAAACAAAGGATTACACAAAACTTTTAGGGTCTGTGCATTATAATATTTGGGACTCATGTTGAGATCTGTTACTTGATTGTACCAAAGAATACAGCTTAGAGAATAAAAGGTCTCAGAAGGCACTTTGGCATACTGAAACCACTATCTGGCAAGCACAAAGTGGAGAAGGATTTAGCAACATGTGAATGTCACTTGTTGTTTCATCCCTCTGACTAATTAAAAATCTGATTAAATATCAATCAATATTAGAACTTCATAAAAAGATAATTCAGAAACACTATAAAATTACTTCCTTTTTTTATGTAAGCAAAACCTTTTCTGATGTTCTTCTACAGCCCATATACATGAAATTGAAGTATAATTGTTTAATTTATTTTTTTCTGCTTTTGGCAGTGTTATGAAAACACATATGTATGAGCTACTAAATAAATAATATATTTCAATTTTTGTCTCTTTGAAACTGAATTGCAGGCAGGAAGTCTTTACATTTGTAGCTTCAATTTGGAATGTATTCCCGAATGTATGTGCCTGCTCTCTTGCTTTCTCTTTCTTACTTCCCCTGCAATACATTGCTTGTGTGGCTTTGACATAACATGGCTGATTTTGCTTCAGATACTGGTGGGCATGGGATGACTGCAGAAACAAAACAGTGGTGGGAATTGCCATGCATAAGGGAGGAAGCATACACATATTTTGTAATGGTTTCTAGAGCTGTGTCTCCAAAACATGTGAATCCTGAGCTGCTCTCTTTTTCTCAGTTCTGTCTGAGAAATGTATGAGAGTCTGCATGTACACAACACACTGCAACTTGAAATATAGATGTTGTCTGTCTGCATATGGATGGACTCAAAATACAATTTTTGGTCAGAACCTTCAAAAGACAACTATATTTTTTCCTTGATGATACTGTAATTTCATTAATTCTTTATTTAGGTAATAACAACAGTGGCAGGTGAAAGTATGGTGGCTTCACCCAGTGCAGTTTTAGTACTGAAAATTCTATGATGCTCACTTCTGCAAAATTTGTAATTACGATTCTGGTCCTTAAAAGGGGAACGTTGTTTAGCTCTCATGATAAATATGTCATGTACAACTGGCTGTCTTCTTCAGTACTCAATTGAAAATCATGGTATGGCAGTGTTAAATTTATCTGGATGGGTAACTGTGTGCAATGGTGTGGTGGCCTGACATAGGCTGGCCACTAGACCCCCAGCCACCAGAGGCAAGGTGAGAAAATAAAAAACTTGTAGGTTGAAATAAGGACAGGAACATCCCTAAATTATTACTGTCATAAACAAAGCAGACTCAGCTTAGGGAAAATTAATGTAATTAATTTAGGCACTGAAACCAAATGCATTTTAATAAACACTAAGTCTTTAATAACTGGAGAAATGGAAGTTAATTGGTATTTCTTTTGCCAATCCAGATGGTGAATGAAATGTTTCAAAACATTTTGCTTTTATTATTCTTTTATTATTTTTATACTGCTCAGATAAAAAAAGAGAGGGAATTACTTGCTGTTGAAGAAGATCAATGACTAAATGTGGAGCTTGAAATGTGGAATTACATTCTCAGATGTGATAAATTCACTTTCATCTGCTGAGAAAAGTTTTGTGGTTGATTTCTGTACTTGAGCTGATGCTTTTACGCCCAGAGTGACACCATGGAATCAAATGAAGTTGTACCAGTGAAAAGGTAAAAAGTATTTTCTAAAACTCTTTAGAGTAAATAACCTTCTTTTCTTCTACTGTGGTTGATAAGTTCAATATCTTCTGTGATTTCTCAGCTCCCTAATTTTTTTCTGGAAATTCAGTGCTCTTCAGGTCTCTGTTTTGAGACCCCTGAACATTCCTGCTTTTTGTTTCAAGGAACATGTTTAATTGTGATCAGTTTTACCTTTATGCTTGTATAAAATGCATAGTCTTTCTTCAACTTAAAGTAGTGATGTATATGCAGCTTTTAGAAACTTCTACTTAGCCCTGACACGTGCACAGTTGAGAAAAATTACTTTAAAGGAAACAGATAGAAAAGATAGTGAAATTTAATTATTAATCTACTTTCTCTATATTTCCTTGTCTTTTTTCCCCCCTCTTTTACAAAAAGCAGATAAATTGCATTAATCTGGGAGATGAACCAGTTGATCCTTGGCAAATATTACTGACGTTATGTTACCAAAATTCCCCTAGGACATGCAAAAGTTGTTTTAATCATCACTTGTAATGAACATAACTTTAGTTTAAACAGGATGCTGTCTGTCAAAATATCCTTGAGCTAGTTACTTTTTTTTATTTTTTTATTTTTTTAGTTTTTCATTGTTTGCTTTTGATTTTACTGAGGAAATGTTGCCCTTCAACTTACTGCGGAGAATATAAGAGTTAATTTAATTGTGAATTTGACATCAACACTATCTCCAAGAGCTGCTAATGGCCAGGCTTTTCAGAGGGAAACACTGTGCAGGCTTCGTTAGGACATATTTTTTATTGTTTTAGAATCATAGAATTGCTTTCAGACATTTAAGCTGAATTTTGATAATAGTGCAGATAGAATGTCACATAAGTCGTAATGTTACATGAGTGACATCTCCTTTAGTAACTGGAGATGCCTGAAAAGGTCTGATTAATTTTTTGCTTATGATGACAATATTAACTTTTCATTTACTGCTAAAATCCTCAAAGACCACCCAAAATGACAATCAAAACCATCATATACATTTTAAAAGTCAACTTGGAATGAAAATGGCCATCTGGAAACTGGAAGTTCAAACATTAGGAATATAGTAACCAAATACTAAAGGAAAACGTGAAAATTAAAGTTTAAAAATACCATTAGATACTTCCCTGCATACTGTTCATATATTCATTTCCTTAAACGAATGAGGTTCTGCACATCAATAAATTGCAGAGAGTCAGTTCTAGGATATATACACTGCTGACTGAAATAATCAAGGAAATTGAATTGTATAACGTTCATAAAGAAAGAGACTTTATGTAAACTTCTTTATAACTTTATATCACCGAAGTATTGGGGACAGACAAAGGTGATACAGAGACTCCATCAACAGAAGGTAGGAAAAAAGTACTTTATTATTAGAAATCTACAATTCTTATAAAAACAATGGTGAATTTAAGACTTGGTTGCTTTTTAGGAATCTTCTCTCACTTATTGGTCAAGAAGGGACAACTCCTTCTTCTGAATGTCTTTGAGAAACAGAGATTGTCTGCTAGGTGCAGAGATTGAGATAATAATTGTTTTAATTCTTTCTCTGAGCTTTCTCACAGCTTCTTAAGAAGATTTTAAGAGAGCTATGTCTCTCTCTGTTCAGAAAATATGTGATTACCACAACTTTATTCAAGAGAAAATATGATTTTTAGTCTGTAGTGTCCATTTGAATTGGAGTGCTTTCCTTAGCTCCTGCTGTAAGCTACATGTTAGAAAATACATTCATTTGCTAAGGCTGACTGAAAATTGCTTACAGAGGTTGTGGTTGGTCCATTGCAGTTTGGAAAGACAGACTGAACAAATATCTTGTGACGGATTCTGAATTACGTACATAGCTGATCTTGCCTTGAGGTAAAGGTGAGGTGTCTTGCTGTGGTACATTCTGAGCTTATTTGGCTATATTATATTCATGAGCTACTTGCATTACAACAACAACAAAAGGCAGTGTGCGCAGGAGAGTAGGGAGAACTAAATACCTGAATTATTGTACTGTGGAACAGTGAATGTGGCGTATCTGTCTTCCAATTATACCGGTTATGTCAACACTTCCTTTCCTTTCCATGGCAAAGCAAATAGAGCCTGTTCTTATCTTGCTTTTATTGGGTTTTTGCTTATAGTTGTATGATTAAAATATGTATGTACTGTGTTTTCTAATTCAGTATAGCAATTAAGAAACAAAGAAAAATGTATACAGTGATATCAAGCAATTAATTCCCAAGTTAAAAATTCTGGTTAAGGTGTTGCTCAACTAAACTTCTAACAAAAGGAAAATGCGGAAGTCTTTGTTTAAAGGATTGTCTCAGAGATGTCAAAAGAGCATAAGGTGCTGCCTTCTAGGAGCTGAATATTTGTGTGCACAGAACAGGGCAATCAGAAGCAGGCAGAGCACTAGTGCTGCATCACCCTTTTCTGCACACTTTGCAGCTGACGTGGCAAATCATACAGCATAAGAGCATAATTGTTTTCTATTAGAGAGAAATTATAAATTTTCAGGTGCAAATCACAGTGAATGTATTTGAAGACATGTGCACCACTACCAATTTAATTTTATGTGATGTCTTTTCATAGGTGCATCCTGAGTATAGTCCAGAAAAATCTTAGTTTCTTTCTGGTGTTAGGATTTGCTAGTGTGAATTGGACACCTCCTATCATTCAGTGAATAACTGAGTGATTATGTAAAGAAAATCCATTGACTGTAAAAAATCAAGGATGGCTTTCTGCCTAATGAATAATTTGTTCTTAGTAGTGAGGAACACAATGTGTTTTGTGTATGGCACAGCAGCATGTTAGAGTCCTGTCTTTATTAGACAGAATTCCACAGGGTAGAATGCAAAATGAAGATGAAAGAAAAAATGTGATAATATATGGGATATGATTGGGACAGTCATATTAGCCCTCCCATACATATGTTTCTGCAGATATATTTGTGAATGAAAGGGAAATTGAAGACATATTAAGTAGTTCCACTATTTTTTTTCCTTTCTAACATGACTATTGATTACTTCAGGTTCCTAGGCTCTATATTAGTAAAGCATACTCTGAAGTTTGAACTTAGGAGTAAGCTTCTCTTTTTTCAAGTGATCCACTTCTGGGAGAAAAGTGCAGAAATAAAACCATTTTGCAGCACACCTTATTGACAGTCACAGCTGTGAAAAGACTCTCGTAAATGCTGCACAGAATTGGAAGCAGAGGCATAAGAAAGGGAAGGACTAATTATTTCTTGTGCACTAAACCCTGATGATATGCTGATAATAATTTTGCAGTACTAAGATTACTTTGCTGGTATAATTTAGATATTAATAGCTCTATAATAATTTTCTTAATAAATATTCAATTCTCAATTCTAAATATCAATTCTCAATAATTCTTTATTGGTATTGCAATTCAGAGTTCTGAGCAACTTAAACTGGCTCTTTATTTCTGGCTATGCACAAGAGGAACCGTTTATTGGAGAACTTCTCTTTTTTGATGGCATTTAGTTTCTATTTCTCAAATTATTTTGTAATTTTGAATATTTAATATAATTTTCAGTATTTGAATATGATTAAATATGCTAGCTAAAATAAAAATTCAGAAATATTTATTGCATGAAAATATAAGAAGACCATGTTTATTCTTCTTTGGACAGTTTCTACAAAAGAATTTCTTTACTGCTCTTTTGACACTGTTTTCTTTACATTTTATAGATTTATTACCCAGGACACATGTTTAAAGTAGATAAGGGGAAATATTTTTTGTAAATTACATTATAATAATGGTAGCCTACTCTGTCTGTGGTGAATAAATTTTCATGGTGTAAGATACCTATCTGTTAAAGAAAAAACAATAGTTTTTCTGTCCCTACAGTTCCCCCTTCTTGGGAAGCAAAATGAGGTTAATAACAAACATCTACAATTTTGACATATTTATGCAGGTGTACTGTATCCAAATTATGAGGTTTAAACAAAGGTAGAAAACTTCTTTACTACAGTCTCCTATTATTCAGCAGGTCATGACTGCTGTTTATTTTTATGGTCTCCCTTTTATAGATGTGAAAGAGGCTATGTTCCAGTGCTCACCTGGTGTTCAGTACATCCTTGGCATATCTTGACATATGTAGCAACTAATGAACTAATTATAGAGATGTCTTGAATGTTTTCTGAGGTCTGGATGTTTTACATGAAACTCTCACAGTTCACAGTACATTTTAAAGAGAGGATATAGTGGTTTTGATGATAGAAATTATGTTTAGGTACCTACTTGGTTTAAGACAGAAATTGTACATTTGCATTTGTACGTCTGATTGGGTGTCATTCCCCTCTGTAATATGTTAGTGTTGAATAAATAGTCTTTGTTAATGCTTTCACAGTGGTATGGAATCACAGAAAGGCTGATGTTAGCATCTCCCATGCAAGTCAGCTGTTCCAAGTTCCTGGATCAGAACATGCTAAACTAGAGCAAGTTGTCCAGGCTCTGTCCAGGTCGATATTGACTGCCTCCAAGGGTGGGGAGACTACAGACTCTGAGCAACCTGTTCAGTGTTCAGTCAGTCTCATATCAGAGAAGTATTTTATTTGTATTGAATTTCTGCATTTCAGTCTGTGCCTGTTGCCTTCTGTTCTGTCACTAGATTTGCTAGCTGCCTGGAGATCTTAGCTCTGTCTTCTTGATCCCTTCCCATTAAGTATTTTCCATGCAGCTGAGATTACTGTCTGAGAGTTCTCCAGCATGAACAGTCCCAGTTCTCTTAGTTTCTCCTCCCTGGTCTTTAATGTCTGTGTGTCTCTACACTACACTCATTTCAGAATATCCATATGTCTCCTGGAGATGAGTCCAGGACCCAACACTCCAGGAGTACCTCACCAGGGCTGGTTAGAGGGGAAGGATCACATCCTTATACCTGCTGACAGCACTTCTAATGGAGCACAGGAGACTGTCTGAAGGCACACTGCTGGTTGATGCTCAACTCATGGTCGAGCAGGGCCCTCAGGTCCTTCTCGGTAGACCTGCTTTCCAGACAGCTACATCAACTATTTCTTGGTGTCATTCTCTCCCAGGCAGAGGTCTTTGAACTTCCCACTCTTAATGTCATAACCATCACTTTCCCACTGACTCTCACCTGAAGTGTGACCTATGGTGATTTGACGTATCAATCACTCCTGCCTGTTTTCTGTTTCTCAGCAGGTATGCTGAGAGTGCAATTTGCCCATCATCCAGGCCATTAATGAAAATGTTGGATGATGTTGTCCTCAACATACACTCCTGGAGGTCAGCAGTAAAGAATAAGCTACACCTAGACTTTCTGCAACTGATTGACTGTGGGTTTTTTTAATTGCACTCCAAAATTTCTTCATTTGTATCTTGGATTCACCCAAGAAATACAGCTGTGTTTGGGATAACACTACTATTAGGACTTGACAAAATTGCTCATACTTGAACCACATCTGAATTACCCCATAAAAAGGTATTGGAAGGCTGGATATGATGGAAAATTTATGATAGCAAAAATTGGTAATATTAAACCAACTAGAATTAGAAATTGAAGATTGTCATATACAAGGAAATGGTTTCTTTATTAAAACATCATTGGAAAGAAACACCTATAAAAAGGCAAGTTACAATAAGGGTTATATTTTGACACTGAGAAGGGCTTCTCTAGATCTCTTTAAAATATCAAGGTTCATTTCATTCCCCAAGCTGAGTCAAATTGACTTTGACATATAGTTCAAAGAAGGTTAAAACATTTTTACATTCCATTAAATTTTGGTATAATAGGTGTTCAAGGTGAGCTTTTCATATTGGTCTGTTGCAATTCAACTGGACATAGAACTTAGCAGTTTAAGAGTGATTATAATTACTGGAAATACAAAAATTTTATCCATGTACTATTCCCAAAATGAAAGCCTTTCTTTTTAAGAGATCACCTTTGATGAATAAATCTGCTTTGTTCAAGACTTCTTCGCTTTTTGAAATGTGAGAGTACTGAAAATGAATACCATAAGCAGTGTGTTAAAATGTCTCTTTATTCTGTTTTGCAATTGAAATTGTTCTATAAGACAAGTGAAAAAAACTACAGTCATTACATTTCCGTACACCAATCAAGTAATGTAATCAGCATTCAAGTTTATAAAGTGCATGTGGAAAATTCTCCCTTTTTTGTAGAAAACAAGTCTTGAATATTTCCAAAGGTACTTTGATCCTTTCCTAATATCCTCAGTATACTGGCTGGATATGACAAACAGAGCTTTCTTGGCTGAAAATCCAATTTTGACCATGGACTATGGAAGTCTACACTCCAGATTTGATTTTGGCTATTTCTCTCTACAGAATATATGTCATTTTCTTCCGTCATTCTACCTCTGTAATTCAAATATGTAATGAATTTTATGATGCATTTTATTTATTAGAATAAATTTAGGTTTTGCAATATAGGTTATGTATAAAATTAGTTTTTAAAAGTATTTCACAGGGACGAACAGAATTTTATTCTTCTGTGATCTTGCAACAGAAAACCTTCATACTTGGAGATGAAAAGCTAGGTGATCTCTTACAGCCTATATAGCCAGAAGACATCTTTTTGGAAAGCAGTAGTAGAGCCAAAACTTATCCTGAAATATTTATTTGTTGCTTAATATTTAAGGATCTTCTGTGGGTTTGTTTTGTTTTAGGTCACTTTTGGAGCGTTTTTTGGTTTTTGTTTGTTGGTTGTGGTTGGTTTTGCTTTGGTTTGAGGTTCTTTCTTGTTTAGCATTTTTTCTTTTTTCTTTTAACAACCTATTTTGACATATATATTAATTTTGACTAATATTTTCTTGTTTGCAAATAGGTTGTTGGAGACTAAGAAAATAAAATGGTAATATTTGTTCATTTCTTCAGTGTTCATGATGTCAAAATTATTTCTTTGCTGGATGTTGTTTATTTTATGAAGCATAAAGGCAAATAAAAATTCTAAGAAGAAATGTATTTAAATAAAAGTTTAAAAACTTTTAAATTTCCGTACAATTGATTCTTTTTTTTTCTGTAGAATTGTCACTTTAAACCTTAAAATATAGACTTTTATGCTTACATATGGCTGTCAATGTGTTTTTTGCTATATTTTTCTCCATTTCTTCTTTTCTAAAATATTTGTGTGTTTGGTTTTTGGTTTTTTTTTTCCTGAGGTAGCATTGGAATAGTCTTCCCATCCACATGATGATGCTATGAATTTGCAGTGACAGCAGCAGACTGCAGAATCTCTGGTTCATTCTAGGAAATGGTGCTAACTAGTGGTCCTGAGTCTGTAAGGTGTTGAATACTTGCCAAACTTGCTGTCAGGAATAGTTATATTTATCATTTCTTCTCGATTCCATTCACTTCTTCTCCCACCCCCAAAATGCTCTTAAAATGAGACTGCTATGAAATTAACCAAGTGAATGTTTTCAGACTGCCTAAGTCAATTCTGCCTAAATCTTTTGTTATTGGAGCCTTGAGGGCCAGGGCATGACTAGAAGCAGCAGCTGACAGACAGCTGTTTTGTGTAGTTGCATCTGATGGTATCAACTCCAGAAAGACACTGAAAAAGGTGAAAGAAGGTTATTGCTGATGTGAACATCCAGATTCTGGTGTTTTTCTATACACTTTTGAGCGTGAAGACTACATTCCACTGCCAAGAAAATTAGCATAATATTAGGTCAGGGACTTGTATGCAATTCAGCTCTTACAAAAAATAAAATAAAGCTGCCTTTTTAGGAAGATAAAACTTGATCATTCAGTATGGGTTTTGGAAGCAGATACGGGAATAGATGGTTTTAGTTAAAAGGTTTCTTGTGAAGATTTGAACAGTATTTTTTTGAGATAGAATAATAGAATAGAATAGAATAGGATAATAAAATGTTGAGATAAAATGAGATGAGATGAGATGAGATGAAATTAGATTAGATTAGATCAGAAAATACCTCCAAGATCATCAAATCCAACCACCATATCAATTAAACCATATCACTGAGTGCCACATCCAATATTTCTTGAATACTTTCAGAGATAGTGTTTCAGGATAGACTCCACCACTTTCCTGGGCATCCTGTTCCAATGCTTGACCATCCCTTAAGTGAAGAAATCCTTCCTGATGTCCAACCTGAAGCACCCCTGGTGCAGGTTGAGACCATTTCCTCTTGTCCTGTCACTGGTTTCCTGGGAGTAGAGGCCAGCCCACCTGGCTACAACCTCCTCTGAGATGGTTGCAGAGAGCAGTAAAGCCCACTGAGTCTCCTTTTTGCCAGGCTAAAGAACGCCAGTTCCCTTAGTTGTTCCTCGTTTCACTTATTCTCTGGATTTTTGACCATCTCCATTGCCTTTCTCTGGACATGCTCCAGCACCTCAATGTCCTTCTTGAATTGAGGGGACCAGAAATGGACACAGAACTTGAGTTTCTATCTCACCAGTGCCGAACACAGGGAGACAATCACTGTCCTGGTCCTGCCAGTCACTCTGTTGCTGACACAGGCCAGGATGCCATTGGCTTCCTTGGCCACCTGGACACATATCACCTCATGTTCAGCTCTATGGCAACCAGCACTCTGTGGTCCTTTTCTGCTGTTCTGCTTTCCAGCCACTCTTCCTCCAGTGATGCATGGGGTTGAAAACATTGAATCCTATCATAATTTGAATCAGCTTTGGTAAAGCACTAGGAAAACTGAACTATATATTTACGAATATGAGGAAATTCAGAGAATTTCATTGTCTTGTTTTCAGTATGAATGCCAAAATATCTCTGTATGATCCATTTGAGCATTATGAACATGTTAAGTGTAGCCAAACCCATTGAGTCTGCTGAGACACACACAGATTACTGGGTTTTGAGTCAGACACAGGTGGGTTCTCCTATTTATTGAATGATGAATCATACTCCTATTCATTTTCAGTTCTGACCAAAATAAGGACTCTGTAGACTGATTATGGGTTTTTCTGTACACCTGCGACTCTTTCAAAAATCCATTTTTAGTGAAGTGGATAAGAATTGGTGGTAGTTGATGTGGTTTCTGTTAAGGCTGAAAGGTACATTTGCTTTCTTTTGCCCACTGAAAAGGAAAAGCTTAATAGAATTTTGCTGTTCATATAAATGGACTACTTTTTTTTAAAATATTTTAGAGGGTACTAGTTGTTTCTGTGATGTTGTAAGGCCTTTTTTTTTACTTAGAATAAAGACACTACATCTTCAATGCAGAATTGAAATACGGTGAAATTTCTGACCAAAAAACACTCAAATGTTCTCCAACACAGTCTACACCATCAACAGTGGCAGATATTTTTTTTCCCTTTCTCTGTTTGGATTTTAATTGTGGAATGAACTGAGAAGAGCACACAAATTCTAGTTTAAAACTTTGCTGCACAGTGAAGCATATTCTCATTCTTCAACTCCAAAGAGCCAATCCTTATGATTATATTTTCAGGAAGACGCATACTAGAAGGCTGGAGTTCTCTCACCTTTTCTGCTGATTGATTTATTTAGTATCTTTATCTTCAGTTATATTATTTATCATATCTTTTTACAGTCTATTATGGTGCTTTTTTTCCTTCTATTTTCATTATTTATAAAAGGATACAGAAGTACTCAGAATAAATAAAATTGCACTTCAATGCTATAGAGCAATGTAGCAATTGTAATTTCTTCATAAAGTTTTCTTTTTCACCTGCTCTTAAGTTATGTTAAAATATTTTTTTTAACTGGCTTACTGACAGAACATCAAATTCAGATGTTAAGGATGAGGAAATGAGAAAATGAGTTTTATTACATTATCCTATATGATTAAAGTCCAAGAGATATATAACACATAGGTGATCATGTTATTAGAAAAATGTACAAGTGAAGGCAACAGGGTAGTGCATTAGGGTGAGTTACTCGCCTGCTTCAGATATCTAAGGCACTTTATTCCTCCACTTATTTTATTATGAATGTCTTCTTTTTGAATACTAAAACTGGCCTGTTGCATGTGGATTGTACTTAGTTTAGACTTTGTTGTTTTCATTGTTGTGTAACATTATTTTTCAACAACTTAGTGTCACTTTGAAAATTCATCTTGTCACTTGTCAGCCTATATTTTGATAATACATGTGTCAAATGCTTCCAGGTCTTTTATTAACACTAGATACCTCTACCCCTTTAGGAACCTTTGAAATCTGAGTCAGTACTTAGGGTCTGATCTGATTATATGTTTAGGGAATTTTAAGATTTTGTTGAATGTAAAATTTGTCGTAAGTAAATCAGGAGTACACTAATTATTAGAATACTAATAATGAATAATTCTCATATTAATCTGAGAAAAAACAATGCTTGTAGATTTTATTTAGGTTTTTGTTGTGATTCCCTTATGTTCTGTCAGTTTTAGTTTCCTTTACTTAATGGAATAGACCAAAGAAATTATAATTAATTTGAAGATTTAGGCTGTTTTTTCAAATTTGAGGATATGATATAATTTTTTAATTGTAAAATCCTGTGACTCTAAAAATATAAGAATGTGTTTTAAAAAATGAAGAAAAAAAGGGGAAAAGTAATGTAGTAAAAAATGGCTACTCATGTTAAGGGATTTGATCTAGTATATCTTTTCCTGGGACAGTAATTTAATCTTATGTATTTTCAATTGTACATTTATTTAGTATTTAGTTATAATGAGGAAGTTTGTTTCCCTGTCCTGTAAATTCCAGTGGTGTTTGTAGGAAATTCTTGACCTTGGACTGAAATCCCTTTCCATTAATATTAAAATTTGAGAGAAAGAATGAAATTTTTAAATTAATTATTTGGTATTTATCATAAGAATTCTGAGTGCATTGGTGGCATCAACTGAATCTTGTGGATAATGACTGACAGTATCATTATGAATTCTACCCAGTTAAACTTGAATTGCAAGTGTGATACACTTTTAGGAAGCCTTCAAAACATTGTGACGCTTGAATGCAGAATATCTCAGTATGTTGCTGTTGAATGAAATCCATGCTTCTATCGTGGTTTGGTCCTAAGAAATCCTTGTGTTGATAGATTGTGAAAAAATAATAGTTTTCCTGAAAGATAATATTTCTACTTTTTTGCCATATGTTAAATGTGATGTATGTATTGTCAGGCACACCATCAAGAACGTTATGCATTAGTGTTTCACTTTCTTAATCACTTAAATGTCTAATGTTAATTGCTAATTAGTGTCATCATCAACTTTTGTTTTTACAATTACAAATATGATAATTTTTGTTGAGTGACTGTCAACGTGTCTGTTACAGCAGCTTGTTTCTATTCATCTAAGAATATTCAGTAGTGAAAGAAATGTGTAAATGTAAAAACCTATGGGAATGGTGGATCTGGCCACAGAACTGAGATTTATTATTACAGTTCAGTGTGTTTGTAACAGGTCTGTTTGCTTGTAGAGCTGCACGAGCAGCTCTGTTCATTTAGGAAAATTCCTTATTTGATGTAAGGGAAGCTTAGTGAAAATCAGGCCCTCTGTGTTTATACAAAAGTTCACACCCTTAGATTCAAGACTTCTTATAAATGTCTTTAATCAAATAAATTGAAGGTAAATGAAAATCAGACCCATGGCCTTCCTCGCATAGTTTTGTTCTGTATGACTAACAAAGCAGAATATGCTGAATTTAGCATGATCCTTTATGATTTTAGAATTTTTCCATTAATTTGTTTCTTACATGCGTGGAAATAAATGTTTTGTTTCAGTGAGTTTTCTATCTTTCTCACAGCAAATAATTTGGGCATATTATTATGCCTGTTTCCTGTGGACCAGAATTTAATCAATGTTGCTTTAGAGATAAAATCCCCAGTCTCCTCATTCTAGAGATTAAATGGACAAAACAACCCAGATTATTTCTGTGCTTAAAATATATTGTGGACAGTATGGGAAAACTCTAGCCTTTTGTGCTGATACCATAAATATTTTAACATTCTGTTTTCACTTTGGATAACTTTGTAATTAAAAAAAAATAATTTAACAGGTATTTGTCTTTCGTAGGATGTATGTGTAAAAGTTTTTTGCAACAGAGATCCCTTATGTTTCTTTGTCTTTTGGTTTATGAAAATATTTTTTGATGCAGTTAACTAGGAAAACGGTTTTCTATTGATCTTCAATCAGCACTAATTAATTCACAGAATATTCATTACTAAAAAAATTCATTTTAAAATCCAAAATGAAATCCCACTAGGAACTGTTACTCTTTAAGTACTTATACAATGTGTTCTGTAAGCAATAGAAGATTTTGAGTAAATGCATCTTGAGAATCATTCTCATTTGGCATATACAAGTCATACTTTTTTTGTTTTCTCTCTACATTTACATGTGTCTATACTTGAATGGTTCATATATGTTAAGTGCACTCTATGTAGTGTGGTTCCATAGCACAGGCTTGACTTAAATATAGTTGAAACTTTATAGTTGAAACTTTTCTGCCCTTAAGGTCTTTTCAGAGAATGAATGAGGAATATGAAAAAACAGATGGTGCACACCTTAATGAACTTTTAAAAGTGTCAGGATGAGTAGAGGGGATACATAATTTTGAAGGTAGTAAAACTAATAAACTTTCCCCCATATTTATTTCTTCCTCTGATTTCAAGCAGGAGGAATGGCATAGACTTTGGGGTGGGAAAAAAAACAAAAAAAAAATCACAAAACCCAGATGCTATTGAAGCCATCAAAATGCAGGTAGAATCTTCTGGAAGAAATCGCAAATCCTCCAGAATCCTACACAGCAAAACCATCTAGAATCCAAATGATAAGATAAAGTGAGAGAGAAAACGAATTTATTTCATAGCAATAGTTAGAAACTCCATGTTTGATATGATATTTGATTGTATGACCATAAGACAAATGCACCAGTATGAGCAAAAGACAGGACTCCTATGTAAAAGCACCTTGTGGTAGTTTCAGCTTTCCATTTAATTTTTTCTAAAGTTCAAGTGTGTTATTGCTGTAAACTAATCAGCATGCAGGTGATGTCTCAACCTAATCTTGCAATAATTGAGCTGGGAAACCCTTTGTACCTCAATCCACTTAGCTTTGCAGGTGCAAATTTTGAAGCTTAATTGAGACAGTTTAAATGCAAGTACATTTAAAGGTGTCATTAGAGTTGGAGATTTTTTTTCTCCTTTTTTCAAGAAATGGGAAAGAATTTTTCAGAGGAAACAGGTCAGTATAGTGTTTGGCTTCAAAATGAACACACCAAAATGAACCTAACATAACACATAAATGAATGTAACTTTCAAAGTGAAAAACAATCCATTAAGATAAAGGAGAAATTAAAAAAAATTTGTGATGCAGGCGCAAATTACCAAGAAAGGCCGTCATGACATGCTCTTAAGATAATTAGTTTTACATCTGTAAATTCAATTAGAAATGAGAAAATTAAAAAAAAAAACCAAAAATATACTATGAGGTTAAGGGATATTTTTTAGAAAATATGTGCTTATTAGTAGAAGAATTGTTGGTGAATATACTGTGCATAAATGTTTATTAATATGATTAGTGTCTGGAAAATGACCAGGTTTTGGTAATGCTTCTGTGGTGTATCCCTTATCTGTAGCTTTTAACATCTCTAGCAGCTGTAAATAGCTGTGCTGAAGATGTATTTTGTTGGCTGTTACGAAGGTAATGCATTTTTAATCACCACAAAATTTTAGATCTTAACCTGTAGGCATGAACTCCGAGTCTTCTAAGGAAATTAACTGACTTTACTGTAGTTGTACATGAGACTGCAGGTTGACCCACTTGGATCAGACCAGACATGGATCATTACCTAAGGACTTATTTTAGATCAATCAGCTGCTAATCCTTTACCCTCCAATCATGTCAACAGAGCTCAATCCCAGTGCACAGGTTGCTAGAAGCAGATGTAAAATTTCTAGTAATTCTATTGACTTGCTTAAAAAACTTGACTTTGCTACGAAATTTTCATTGGAAATCCTGAATGTCTCTGATAATTTTGGTACTGTGCAGATCTAAACCAGAAGGGGCTATGTTGTAATTATATTAATGATTCAAACACTGGATTGCCATCATCTTTGATAAAAACTACCTTCTTTTCTTAAATTAAAGAATCCTTGCAAAAATCCAGATATGTGTATGCATGTAACATGCACATATTTTCTGTTTTTTTTTTGTTCTAAGCTTACATCACTATCTCAGTTTGACACTGAGGAAGACAACTTATAAAGGAGAATATATTAGTATATTGAAGTGAGGGCAGAAAATAATTGAGTCTTTTGGCAGCATGTATAGAATCTTATTTGAAAATATATATGGAATAATAGAAACTTACTAGGGAGAAAATGTATTTATTGCAATGGCTATCCAAGTATCACTACCTCAAGAGAAGGCTTGCTAATATGGCATAAAAAAGGCAGTCTTCAACTGACTTTTGTTGATATTTGGATTTAGAACAAATAAAACTTTTATTTTTAAAATATTCATTTTATTTTTAAAAACTTTATTTTTGTTAAGTTATTGAAGGCAGGTGCCATGTTGAAAGAGAGTGCTAGTTTTGATGTGGAAAAAGTAAAATATTTCTGACAGAAGTGTTAATTTAGACAGTTCATATCTTTGAAGGCTTTTTGACACTGCAACACTACTGTTGAAAATTTAAGGTGAGCATTTATTTCTAAATGCTCAGTAATTACAAACATAAAGGTATTTTGAAATGTACATTTTCAGACAAAATTGGTGTGTTTGGGAAGTCAGTGAGATTTTGAAGAATGTTGCATCAAACCTATCGTGTTTGCTGTATGCATTGTGTTGTAGAGTAAAAAAAAAAAAACATTTTAGGTATTTAGAGCTATAATGTCATCAAAGCGCTGACTTTTAAAAATTGCTATAAATGAAGAGGCGTTTATACTTTACAAACATTGTAGTCTGATCCTAATGTATTCAGACAGAGAATCAGAAAAATCTGATTTACATAATGTAGATCAATGTAATCTCTTTTTTTTCAGTTTGACTTGCAGTCCTCTGCCATGTTTTATTAATGTCTATCAGAGAACTAAGCTTTATCAATCTGTTATGAATGATCTGACATTTCAAAGCGGTTGAAGTGATAAATTGGCAACTCTGTCATCCAGAGAGAAAGCTCAGATATGTGGAGAATGTTTTGGTGGTGGTGTTTTGTTGTTTTTTGTTGGGTTTGTTTTTTTTTTTTTTCCCAGCAGTGACATCTGGATTCTCATCTGGCTTTCTGGCACATCTCTGTTGCTTCTACTGGTCTGACTGCACTGCTGCCCAATACACTTACTATAAAGCTGCCCACAAGGCTGGCATATAGTCACCCTGTTCCTAGCCATCCTTGCATCCTTGCATGGTATTGGTTTTGGCTCCCTTGCAGCAGAAAGGAAGTCTGCCAAACTGCAATTCCTAGTGTAATGCTAGGTGAGCATTCAGGAACAGCATTGCAAGCACAGAGTATGAGCTCCTCAATGCAATTTATTTCATTTCCCTTGTAGTAGAAAAGAATGTCAGATTCTGCTAGCAGCATGGCAGCATCACAGTAATGGACCAGAGAGGCTTCCAGTATAGTTAAGAAAAGTTTTACAGTAGAACAAGCAAAATAAAAGAGACAGAAAATTACCAGATAGTGACAGTCAGCCTGGAACTTAATTGACACGTGGCCATGGATGGAATCCAGAGCTATTAGTCCACACTTATTAATAATCTTTTGGAATGTCTTTGAAGTAAAATGTTCTTTTATTCAGAGTGAAGGAAGAAGTAATGTCCTGATATGTAACAAATGAAATAGATTAAGCGTTTGATCTGTTTTGCTTAGTTGGGGTTTTTTGTGTCTTTTGGGGGTTTTTTGGTGGGTTTGGATTTTGGTAGAGTTTTGGATTTGTTTGGATTTTTATTTTCAAGTCCTTTATAAAAAGAATAATTGAATATAT
Organism: Pheucticus melanocephalus; assembly: GCA_013398405.1. Classification (NCBI taxonomy): domain Eukaryota; kingdom Metazoa; phylum Chordata; class Aves; order Passeriformes; family Cardinalidae; genus Pheucticus; species Pheucticus melanocephalus. Next base: position 544,639 of record VZSJ01001700.1, on the reverse strand, counting down.
TAATATTAGCTAATAAGGTTGCTTAAAGCAGCTGCCAGCTTTCCATTTATCTTGTAATACCATATATACCTGCTCTGTTACAGATTTCTAGTAGTAAAATGAGCTGTCAGTAGCATACATTCTGGTCAAGGACCAATTCATTTTTGTGTGAGCTTGCAAGTATTATACTTTTGTACTTTTCTCATTTAAAAGGCAATTTGACTATAAATAAATCTTCACAAAAATAGTTTTCATTTTCATCACCTTGTGGTTTCCCACACATCCTGTGAAATATCTCCGCCTCTCACTGTAGGAGAATTCACAGAATTTACGAACACACCTTTGTAATAATTTTTTTTCAGTTACTAGAAACAAAGTGTTAGAATAAAAAAATTGCACAAAAATGGCTTAAGTCAAAGCCAGCAAAATCCCTAAAGTAACTCAAAACTTAATACAATAAATTGTGTGTTAACAAGACCCTGCTAGCTGCTGCTGATAATGCAGGAAAATAAAATTTAGTTCTGGTAATTTTTGGTTTCAGGTGATATTTTTTCATTCCTGTGAGTAGTAAAGCTGGGTCTTTAGGATAAATATTAGGTACAGCAGGAGCAGTATTCTAGCAGGAATATTGAAAAAATATTCTTTCCCGTCTTGAAAAGTTCCTTTTCAGAATCACTCTAAATCATGTAATGCAGATCAGTTCTCTCATACTGCCTTTAACATTTGATGACAAGTCTAATATGGTTGCGTACTTGTCTACAGACCAGGAGTCAGAAGGTATTAATAACAGGAAAAGATTTTGCTTCATTTTAATTTCAGAACAAAATTAAATTTTTGTTATTTTTTTGACAGTATAACCAGTCTTGACAATTAGAAGTACTAATTGTATAATAGTTGTCATGTTAATCGCAGAATCACAGAATGGACATGGTTGGAAGGGCCCTTAAAGACCATCTGGTTCCAATCTTCCTACCATAGAGAGGGACATCCTTCACTAGAGCAGGGTGTTCAGGCTCCGTGCAGCCTGGCCTGGGACACTTACAGCATTGGGGCATCTTTGGGCTCTTTTACAAGAGCATGTAAAAAGTCATTCTCCTCTCTAGCAGAGTCCCTTCAGGTGCTAGAAGGCTGCAGTTAGGTCACCCTAAAAAAAGGGCTTCTGTTTTCCAGGCTGAATAACCCCAATTCTCTTAGCCTTTCTTCATAGGAGAGATGTTTCATCCCTCTAATCGTATTTTATCCATTTGGAGGACCCTCTTAAGCTCAATTTTGTGGCTAATTAAAATTCCCTCATAGTGTTGCTGATTTCAGCTTTCCTGTAGTGACCATTTATATTTTGCCATAAACTTCTTCTTGGGCATGTCATATCTGAAAAAAAGTAGTATTAGTCCTTGCAGGTATTTTGTCATAAGGAACAGAAAAGTGTTTTTCACTACCTGACAAATACCTCATGTTCTTAGCTGGTATCAGCAACAGTACTCATGTCTGTTCATAGTCATCTATCTCAGGATCTAGACTTAACCATGAAAAAGTAGAATAGCCCAGTGTCAGCTTCAATATTTGAGAAAAAACTGAACACAAATATTTTTCCTCAGTCTTCAATGGCAACCTGTCTTTCCACATGCCTCAAGTGGATGGAGGGCAGGGGTAGGAAAGTCCCTGGCACTGTGTATCCTGGGCTGCATCCAAAGCAACATGGCCAGCAGGGTCATGGGGGGGATTCTGCCCTTCTGCTCTCCCTACTCTGAGGAGAGAGAACAAGAAGGACATGGACCTGTTGGTGCGAGTTCAGAGGAGGGCCACTAAGAGTATTAGCTTACCAGACAAGATGTTACTCAGGAAATTAGAGAATTAGTGAGAAAATAGCTTGCATAAAGTTCAGCAAGAAATGTAGTTCAATAAAAATAACTGCATAGTGTGCTTGAAATGTACAGATGTGTACATTTATTCAGAAACACTGGACAAAGATCCAGTATAAGGAAAACTGGAATTTTGTCTGTGTACCTGAGGCATATGTTACATAAATTCTCATCACCAAAGGACTGGGGAAAGAAAATAAGGGAGAAGGACCTTGAGGAGAAGCCATGTCAGGAGTGGCTGAGGTCACTTGATCTGTTCAGCCTGGAGGAGACTGAGAGGAAAACTCACTGCAGTTGCAACTTACCTCGTAAGAGGAGAGGAGGGGCAGGCACTGATCTCTTCTCTGGGGTGACAGTGACAGGACCAAGGGAATGGCCTGGAGTTGTGTCAGAGGAGGTTTAGGTTTAGGAGGTAAGGAGAAGGTTCTTTAACCAGCGGGTGGCTGGGCACTGGAACAGGCTCCCCTCAGAAATTGTCACAGCAGCAAGCTTGTCAGAGTTCAAGTGTTTGGACAAACACATTGTGGTTGTTGGGGACATGCTGGGCAGGGTTAAGAGCTTGGCTCTTAGAAGAACCTGATGGGTTCCTTCCAATTAAGATGATCTGTGATTCTGTGGGTTTATTTCATGTGACTGAATTTGTCAATGGGATTAATTGGCCTGAGAGCAAGGCCAGTCAAATTCAAATCGTGCAGAGTTAGTTTGTTTGGAAACGTCAAACCTCCAGTACTTCAGATCACTTTTAAAAGTACAAGCAGTATTCAAAGTATCCAAGTCTTACTAGTCATCTAAATGTGGTTCAAGTAACAACTTTGTTTTGCAGATTAAACTTCATGGACCATTTCTCAATCATGTTTTATCTTTTATTTGTCCTCAGAATTTTACTGAGATTTATACTGCATATTTCCATTCTGTAAATAATTTAGTAGCATTAGGTGTTGTGGTTTTTTTTTTTTTGTACTTTTGACATTACATGCTCTTGGTTTAGTACAGGCTTATTAATTTTCTAAGTCTTGCTTTCCAGATGGGTAACTGATATGTTAAACAGTAACTGAATATTGACTGTTTGGTTTTTAAAAAGGAAATTGAGCTGGGTTTAATGCTGCAAGGTTATAAAGGTCATAACTGAATTTAGTATATATTTAAATGGATTCCTTTGAAAGAGACACAGTGAATGCTGCATTTGACACTGTCTGAGGAATCTGCCTTGCCTTACACTCAGGGCTATGTTTATGGGTGAGGTGTTTAACCTTGCCAAATAGATTTCATATTTTGAGAGACAAATTAAAGTGAATAGCAGTACATTCATGCAGAATGATTTAATGACAAGTGTTCATCCCTGACATATTGGGCTAAATTCTGGTCTTCAGTGTGCTCAAATAACAAAATAATTCCTGTCAAAATAATGTTGCTACTTTTGTGCCTTAACAGCGACAGAGACCAGATGTCATTCTTCTCTAGTTACATAGGTTTTTTTTTGCATGTTTTGATGCCATGAGAATACATAGTGTTTACTGTAAATCCCATTGCTGTGAGTTCCACAATCAGGGAAGTAATGCCACTGATTTGAAACATAAGTCAGATCTCTGATTGCTTTGGAGAGATCTCTTTTTGCATATTATCTCAAGCCCAGTTTGAAAGATTTTTAGTGTTTCCTTGAATAATTAAAGGTAATAATCAAGAGAAAATAGATTTTTTCATGAGGAAAACCTCTTGTTTGTGCATTCTTTCATTAAAACAGGTTGTTACAGTGACAAAGAAAAAATAAATAACCTTTTGAGAATGGTGTTGATAGTCATATGGTATTGGAAGTACTTTGTTGAGCACAATTTCAAGGCACCAGAGACTAATGAAGTGGGCTGTGGATTTTTTTCTTTCCTAATTTTTGAAGATTTTTTCGTTATTTTCTTGTCACAAATAAATGCTTGTTGGCATAGTAAGACAATTTCTGCCATCAGGAGAATCAAAATATGCAAATATTAGTTCAAAATGTAAAGAGAAATCAGTCAAAGTACTGCTGAGCTACATTTTTTGGGAGAAGGTATGGATCTCTATGGACCCCCCACTGTGTTAAAATGCTATTCATAAGTATGGCATTTCAGTGCTTGGCTTATAAGTAAAATGATGTATATTGACAGCATTACTTTTTGTAAGTTTTGGGGGTTTTATGTGGAAAAGCAAAACAAGTTGTAAAATTTTGGATAATCAACAGATCCCATTATTTCAAGAGAAAATGATAGACTTATGAATGTCATTTTTTAATGCTTCTTTTACAGTTTTTGAAATTAAAAATGATTTTTTAATTTCGTTTTCTAGAACGACAACTGATAAATTCAGTGTCTGATTCATTGCCTGCAGTATATTCTGGGCATTCATTATACAGCAACAAATTGCCACCAGATTGCTGCAATCACACCTAGCATGAGCTGTTGCGTTATTTAGCTGTTTTTATCTTCAGAGCACTTCTTCCTCAGTTTTCTCAGTGGACAGCTGGTGCAGTCGTGCAGCTTGCACACTAATGTTCTTTTCAGCAAGATCGCTGTTTTTTCCTCAGTTGAGAGCTGGGGCTTGGATTAAACAAGCTTCAGAAAATTGTGTTAAACAGACCAGTCAAGTTCTGGTCAAAAAACCAGTGATACTCCAGTGGTGGCACTAAGGGCTGTATAAGCTTTTTAAGTCAAATGAACTGGAATTTTGACTAATCTGTGTGAAATTAGTTAAGACTTAGGTCTACCTTTTTGGATCTTGAATGGAAATTTTCTGAGCTCTTTACACTTCATGAAAATGTAAAGGAATGACTGTATCTTTATAAAGCTATCAGTGTCATCCATTCTGTAACTGAATTCCTCCCTCTCTGTTATCCACTCTCATTATTTACCCCTTCTTTGTTTATGAGTTTTTAATCTTGTATTGACTCGTAGCATTCTGTAGAAATTCATGTAGAAATTCTGACATTTTCTGTACCCACATTGTTTCTTTAGGAAAAATTGCATAATAGTTTGTAAAGGATTATAACATTTCTCTGAAAATTCAGGAAAACAACCTTTCAGTATGATTTATTTTCTGGAAATAGATAAGTTATTTTCCAAAACATAATAGTCAATTGCTGTCACTGCAAAATATCACAGCAAACATTATGTATGCTTTATCAAAGTTCACTCATGAATTTTTGTGTTAAATTGTCAGTGGGAATGGGTTGGAAGATAGGGACTCCGCTGTCCACTGGAACCAGAAAGAAATACTGGGAATACATTGTGATCCAAGTATGACAAGCTTCTCATGCCATTCTTCTGGGGAAGAATGATTCTTCTAGGGTTTGCAGTGATTTTTGGTTTGGTTTTGGAGTTTTTGTTTGTTTGGGACTCTTCTTGGTTTTTTTGTGTGGCTTACTTTGGATTTTGATGCACAGTTTCTTGGGAGTAAAATGTTTACCCAAGTGATTACACAGTAGCTGCTCTTTAAGCTGTTACACTAGTTTGCAGCACATTGTCCTTTAGTTGATAAAACTACTAATCCTCAGGTTTAAAATAACTTCATTTTCTGCCTTATTTCACCTGCATCATAGTCTTTTAGAGTTATCTCCATTTCTTCACCCAAAATGAGTGACTTTGGAAAAAAACCCAAAATGCAAAGTAGGAGAGGTCTCTAGATGGTAGTTTTTACATGGTTACCTAAGCCCTCTGAAGTGTTATGGGACTATAAAGCTGTATTGGTATAACATTTTGAAGCCTTTGAGCAATTTAGTCATTTTAGCAGTTGTAGTTATTTTGTTTTGTTTTGTTTGTTTTTGAACATTGTCAGAGTTTCAAAGCTCTTTGTGAAACAGAGAATTGAAAGAGGAGAGACAACATTGGGGTATCGTATGTGGTGAATTGATCACTGTTTGGGAGCACTGGAATGCATTTTCTTGAAAAATGCATTGTATATACACAAGAAGAGCAAAGGACCAAATAAACTCATCCCATCTGTAGCTTTGAACAGGCCAACAATATCATACATTCCAAAGTATTTCCAGTATTTACTTAAGTCACCCTATCCTAGCCATTTTAATTTCACTTTTCTGGACAATTACAATATATTTTATATAATAACTTCATATAATCATGAGCAATTGCCTCATTCTTTCTGTGGTGTAATACTCATGTCTACTTATTATCTGGTAACTGAACATACTGGAACATATCCCAACACTACCAGGTGCTTACAGCTGTTCTATTATCATTGTCAGGGCTAATGCATTGTTTTGCACTAATGCAAATGAATTATTTGTATGTCATAAGCCTGGAGTTCTTAGGTAAACATTTTCTATTAAAAAAAAAAAGTTTTTTCATTGCTCAGGACTGCATCCAGATAGTTCTTGAATATCTCCACTGCCACCCACACAGTAAAGAAGTTCTTTCTCATGTTCAGGTGGAACTTCCTGAGCATCAGATTCTGCCATTGCCCATCACCCTGTCACTTAGCAGCACTAAGGGCCTGGAGCCATAGTGAAAATGTTCCATTCTGCTTGTGTCCTTTGATCTCTGAAACTACAATACATCAGCCATGATGCAGACCCGTGTAATTACCACATTTAAACCCCTAAAGCCTCCTTTTCTGAGGCTTGATTTAATTTTATTTTTCCTATAGCCATGAAGTTTTAGTATTTAGTTCTCAGTCCCAGTCATCCATTTTTTAGTGAAAAAAATTGAATGAAATACAGATGAGTCGTAACATTGTTACTAAAGAAGGTCTAAAAACCTTGATAGTTATGAGGTATTCTCTTTAATTTGTTGTGAGTTCCATCAATGCACATTTAGTCCCTGTATCATGCTTCCACTGTAAACCAGCAGTCATCATCATTCTTGTCTCTGCTGAGGAGATAGAGATATTGTACCTGTTGTATAATAGAATTGAATCAATTATTGGGAGGGTGGGATTCTGTGATAATTATTTTCCTCAACTTTCCTTTTTGCTTTGTGCTCAGTTTGCTTTTTAAGAAAATATTTCTAACTGTGATAATCACTAAAGTACTGGATATTTTGTATTTAAAACTGATCTGCATCAAGTTATTCTGACTGATCACAGGAATCATGGAAATTAAGGTTTTCAAGTCATTAAAAGTCAGGCAGTGTAGACTCTATCTCATCATTCCAAGCAATCAATTCCCTCCACCCGTGTTTTTACACACAATAAAGTTAAATTGTGGCTGCCAATGGTGAAGTCTTGTATGGTAGGGTACAACATAGGGATCCTGCTGTGTTGTTGCCATGTGGTCACATGAATTTAGATAGCCTTTGTCCCTCCTACCAGAGCCCAGTGAAACAACTGTAAGAACTAGTGGATGGATACTAATGAAATTGAAGGAGGATACTTCGACTCAGGTATAATTAAGACACTATTGTGGCTGTGAATCTCTGGTGAAAATAGCACTTTGAAGGAAGATGGCAGCCCAATAATATGATAATACTAAAAAAAAAAAATTAAAATTATTTGTTTCCTGCTTGTGCAACATATGTTATTCTCCAGCCCCTTGCCATCCTCCGAGGGTAAGGCTAAGATTACCAGTGCACTGAAAGTCAAAAATTCAAGGCAAGCTGAGGACCGGAAATAAATATATTTACAAATTTATTTATTTTCAGGGGCTGATGAACATCTGGGTAAAATGTTGGAATTTAAAATTCATTCTGACCCACTGTGTATGTTTGTCTCTTTAGACCTGTGGGCTCTGTGATCTAGTCTTTGTCAGACACACTGAGTTTCCTAATGCAGTGTCTCTAACAAGAATCTCATCCATTACACAGAATAACATTCTCAGCGTAATTATAAACTCTACTGCCTGTTCATCAGTAAAACTTCTACTTGCTGAAAAGCAATGTGAAGGAAACCAGCTTCTTAAATCAGTCCACTACTTGTGACTTTTTATTTTGTAGTTGGTTTTGTAATTTGAATTGTAGTTATACCTTACTGCTGATTTAAAATCTGTTTTAATTATTTGGATGGGGTGGAGAGAGAATGGAGAGAGGTGTTTCATATATAATGAAGGAAATTATGTAGGTGTTCTTATGTTTTAACACTGAAAAACTGTTACAGAAGCTGTGGCTGATTTTATTGTGGTCATGAAATGGAAGCCTGGACACAGCAGGTTTGATATGAATTTTGTGTTCCTCTCTTCATATTTCGTTGTTTCCATTTCATTATTGCTTGGTGCTTATTCTTTCATGTAATGTGAAGTAGAGCAGAAACGTGTGGCAGTTTTTAATCTCTAATTCAACTTTTTTACCTCCTTTTAAATTCAGTTTGCTTTATGGCACAGTCCTTTAGTTGCACTTGACAGGAAACCTGCAAGTTGCTTTGTGTTTCATACGCTGCTCTTTACTTCAAGTGATTTCCTTGTGGATGACTGCACCAGCTTTCTGAAACCTACACATTTGTACTTGTTCCTTCCAAAGACAGGGTAGATGCCCACAGGTAACAAGTAGAACCCCCCAAATACAAATAAAAGAGCCCAAACCTGCAAACCTATTCTTGGGATTGAAATTATTGACACATGCACAAAAGAAGTACCACAAAAAAAGTACCTCATAGCAAAAAAAAAAAAAAAAAAGCACAGAGGGCAGAATGAACAAATGGGAAGATTGAGTTACAGTACCTGGGACAGCAGTGTTAGTGATGTATTCATGTTGTTTGATAAACTGTGTAGGAGGACATAATTTCAGAGGTTATTCCAGACCAGCCATGGATTGGTTAAGCACTGTAGCCAGTGTTGAATTTTTGCAGTCAAAATAAGGTGTGTTAAGAGATGCAAGCACATATATTTTTTGTTTGGTGTGGATGGCAGATGATGCTTTAATACAACATATTGCTCTTTTTTTTGGGGGGGTCGTTTCTTTTCTTTTTAATTTGACAATTCACACAGCTCAATTGTGCCAGGCTTGGCATCTGCATGTTGTAGCACAGAGGCCTGCTACTCATGCTGGTCATAAAGCCAGAGCCATGTCCACCTGAGTATCACTACCTCCAATGTTTTTCAAGGTGTGAACCACAGAACTCTGCTGACAAAAAGTAAGCAATAAAATACTCTCAAAATGTTAATGTTAAGTCCATTTGAGCAGGTTTTATTTGTCCTGTAATATTTGACACTGTGATGTGTAAGGGAAAGACTTGTAAGATGTCTTGCTCAACTAGCAGGGCTCAAAGCCAATTAAAAAGTTCCTAAAGTTTATTGGAACCAAGAATTGAAAAGAAATGTGACTTGCTATAAGATCTCAATGACAGTAAAATATGTTAATGATGTAAAAAGCAGTTTCTTGCTTTGCCTTTTCAATAAAGATAGAATCCTTGAGTCATCAAAATGTGTCCAAAATTTGTAGAACCTAAGAGTATTTAACTGTGAGAATTACAGCAATGACAGATGGTGTGGCATTCTTTCAATTATGCCTGGAGTTTTTAAATTGCTTTGAACAATTTAATGCTGGTTAATGTGGTTGTACTGATTAATGCAATGGTTTAATATATTCATACAAAGTTCATTACTTTGGTAATATGTGTAAATAACTTGGACTGATAGGAATAGTTCCGCAAGGGATAATTTAATGTGAATGTTTGTGATTGAAAATGTAGCAATCACTCTTTGTTGTACTAAAAAAGTACTATTTTTTTCAATATTTTCCAGGCTGATTCTCCTCAGAATTCAGAAAGTGTCAGGAGTTTCGTTTCATGAGACATCTTTATTTCAGTTAGGTATCCAGGGATATTGAAACAGAAGAATGCCAACCTAGCTCCACTGATGTCTATAGTAAGATTTAATACTGTGAGTTACTTCCTCAGTTGGGTGTAGTTAGTAAGGCTCCATGATGAAAAAAACTGTTCAACAACAACTTGTTGTTCAAGAAGTATCCTGGGGAACTAAAGGCTTTATTGCTGGAAAAGAGCATGAGTTACAAAATGAATATGGAGGCAGGTTTATCCAGTATAAATAGTTGAAAAAAAAATCCCAATATATTATTAGCACTCAGGTAAAATCTTTGACTATAGTGTTTATTAAGAATACATAATATATATGAATGTTTTTTCTCCTAGGGACCTACACATATATATACATACATATACCCCATATACGGGGTCTATATGCATAAATTTTCATGAGAAAAAAAAAACTTTTGGAGGGTTGACCCAGAGCAGTTCTATTCAAACTGTACTAAGCTCTGTTGCTTCTCTTCAGTGTTGTTGGAGACACATATGCATATACTTCCTTACTTTGTAGAATTATTATATGTGCATTTAATTTTTAATTGTGCAACCATGTGGTAAAAATTTTGAATTTGCTTTTAAGTTTTGAAAGTGAAAGTGAAGAAAAAAACAAAACTGAACTCCCTATTTCATAGGAGATATTTTAGCTTTGTAAGTTTTGTGAAATCAATTTTTCCCAGTTTTGCCATAGTGACACACAAGAGGTCCTAGCCTTAGTCTAGGCTCTATTGAGACGTAAAACACAACAGCAATGCTGTTCCATCCCATCAGAAAATTCACTCAAACAGAATGCTAGTTTGTCCTGGAAACAGTGAATTGACTGAAACAATTTCTATATGCTCCTTTATCACCTTGTGTATCATAAAACTTCTCCAAATGTCTATAGAATGTTTCTACAATTTAATAGGCAAACATCATATATCTGTTGATTCCATATCACCTTATTCTTGAGCCTGAGGAAAATTGTCTTTTTTCTGCTTTATTATAAGGAAACGAAATGAGTTTTTTTATAACTGACAGTAGAGCTGTAGTTTTGAATACAGTGCAGACACTAAGATTTTGAAGACTCAATGAAGCTTTTACTTTCTCTTATTACTATGTATGATATAAGGAGGTGACATCAGAATTTGTGTGTTGTAGCTACAGAACTATGGAAATATAACATTCAGTGACTTATAAAGTTACATTTATTTAGTAATCAGGAAATTTCTATTTTGAAATTTCTGAGATTTCTATACAAAATATGTCTACTGGACACACTCACAAAAGACAGGAGCCCCCAGTTGCTTCACTCTGGAGGAGGATGTCCACTCTGACCACATTTGTATTATCTGTAGATCAATATCTGTTGAAAATCAAGTTGCACAGTTGCAGTTTTCATGATGTTAATGCAGCAGAAGTAAGAGTGGCTGGGTTGTATGTTCTGTACTGCTCTTCTGTAGTAGAGAGCATAGCCCAATAGAGCAGGTTTAGCTATAGCAGGTTCCACAGGATTGTATCCCAGCAGGTTTTGAACATACCCAGAGAAGATTCCTCTCCATGCACCCTGTTTCCAGTGCTCTGTTACCCTCAAAGAAGCTTTTCCACATATTTAGGTAGAACTTCCCACATTTCAGTGTGTGCCTATTGTCCCTTATACCATCGTTGGGCATCACACTGGGCATCTGAAAATAGTTTAGCACCATCCTCTTGACACCCAACCTTAAAACATTTCTTGACTTTCCTAAGATTTCCTCTCAGACATCTCTTCTCCAGGCTAAACAAGCCCAGTTTCCCAGACTTTCCTCCTAAGAGAGATGTTCTGGTTCTCTCATCAACCTTGTAGTAAACCTTTCCAGTAGTTTTTTATCTTTCTTGAACTGTGGAGCCCAGAACTGGACACAGCAATCCAGGTGCAGCCTCCCTAGGGTTGAGCAGATACCTCCTGCAACCTGCTGGCAGTGCTTTTTCTGATACCCCACTGGATACAATTGGCCTCTTTGGTCCCTTGAACACAGTGCTGGCTCATGGACAGCTGGCTGCCCACCAGCACCCCCAGGCTGGTTCTCCACAGAGGGCTGCTTCCCAGCAGGTCAGCACCCAGCTTCTACCCATGCATGGGGTTATTCCACCCCAGGTGCAGGATCCTACCTTTGCCTTTGTTGAACTTCCTTAGGTACTTCTCTGCCCAACTCCAAGAGTGTCTATCAGTAGCACAGTATGAATCAATCAGCAAGTTTTTTCAGATTAACAATAGAAATGAGCAAAACCTACAGTTTCCCTCTAAAATGTATTCATTGCAATGCTGAGAGCTATTATCCCATCTGTTCTGTTTGGGGGGAGAATCACAGAATTGAATCTTCCCAGTTGAAGGTTGGGAAAGACATCCAGGATCAGTGTGTCCAACTATTAACTTAAACCTCCCATGTCCACCACTAAACCGTGTCCCTAAGCACCACATCTACACATTTTTTGAACACTTTCAGGAATGGTGATTCTACCACTTCCATGGATAGCCACATCCAAAAGTGTGTTTGTTTTTAGTTTGTTTCTTTGAACGAATCAGGTGATTCAATCTCCTGCCAAGCTGGTACTTCTCCCTAAAACCTTATTTGCCATATTTTAAGTTCAAACTAGCTTCCTTAGCTTAGCAAACTTACGATTTCAGAACTTTATGAATTGCTCCACATAACTGCGTCTGTTTCAGTGTACTAGGTTCAAGAGGTTTAAAGGCTATGATAATCATTCAGAGTTAAGATACAAGCCTGAAAGTTTCTCGTGGAAAATATTATATGATTTGGATGAACAGGTGGTTCCCATGCCAACCTCTTCTACAAGATACTGGATGCTACCATTTAGCACATATGTATATCTGCAAGCTGAGAATACTTTTTTTAAATTTCAATTTCTGCCATATGAAAGTCACACAGTTGAGTAATTTTTCTCTATTGTCAGTTTTTCTAGCAAAGAAAAGTCTAGGAACCTTAAAGGAAAGAAAGAGGCCATCATATAAAATAAATCAGTGCATTGCATAATGTTGTAAGAGGGGTTTAAAAGAGAACAGTGGATTCAAATTGAATTTTGTTTCATGCTATTGTTATAATCAGAAATCCCTATCTCCTCCTGAATTTTTGATCTCTTAAGTAGTATATAATTTTTTTCATAGTCTAGTGTTGTAGTGTACTGGATCTGGAATATTTTCTTTTGTGTTTATTCTGAAAGTGTCATTGACATATTAAGTTATCTGATGGAATGTAAAACAAATATGCAGTAATTATATACTGTGTCAAATACTTGTTAAAAATCCTGCAATATAAATTAATCTCTCCAAAGCAGTAAAATATGAAAAGTTGATAATCATTTTATCAGTATTTAACAGAGTATTTACAAGCTTAAGTAATGGTCAGAAGACACTGTGGTGCCTTTGAATCTAGAAATACAAGCATACTCCTTCTTTCTTCACAATTCTGTGTGGATAGATGTTATTTTACTCTCACTAACACAGAGTTCAAAAATTCTGTCATGCTAAAACTATGATGAGTTTATGAACTTAAAATAGCACTAAACCATTATTTTCTCATGTCAGTGCTTTTTTCTACTGCATCAGCTCATGAAAGTTACCTGTGAAAAATTTGTCTTTTTACATATGTGGTATCATTCCTTGCTCACGGGAAAATGCTTTTTTTCTGATAGTTCTGGGATATTTTTACTCTTTTTACCCCTTTACTAAGTATTTTTTCAAGACAAAAAAATAGATAAGGTAAAAATATTGTACAATAAAGATCGTTTTGTGATAATTATGTTGTTTCACAGCATCACATAAATGTTATTTTCAAATTTAGAATCAATTAAACATTGCACCAAGAGAAAATAAAAATGTGCTTACTTATGCCAAGCTCTGAACATATTTTCTAACATTCTGTCTGAATAATCTGTGTTTAAAATTAAATCCTTAGATATTATGCAGTTGCTGAAGTACATTTTTACAGAAATGTAGTTGGCCAGTGTTAGAGATGAGATTATATATGTAGTCTTTAAATGGTGTCTGGCACTTTCCTGTTTTGTGAACTAATAATCATCATCTGCATTGTATGTTGACAGTACATCAATAAGACTTCCATTACTATGAAGACATTTTGATGGCCCAAGCCCAGATTTTTCTGTTCTTAAGACAGGCACATGCAAATGCCTTTTCCATATAACCCTCATATTCCCAAAAAACCCTGCTTGAATGGCATGTGTATGTGTCGCTTGAAGACAAGGGCACCACAACCTGGAGCTCTTCATCTCCTTCTGTTAAATGATGAGGTCCCAGGTAAATTTAAAGCTGTGAGGTCATCTTTCTCTGCAATGATCAGCTGATAGCCATCAGCATTTCAGAAGGTGTTTCTCTGCGCTGAGGAACTAGGAATTTAACAGTGTTATGGGACAATTATTTCCCAAGTATTTTCTATAATAATTTTGGAATATGTAAATGAGAAAATGATTTTAAAAAATTTTTTATGGAATTTGTTGTTTGCATCAACTGGTACGTATCATATGTGTAGCAATACCTTCTAACCGGACTTTCAAAGCAAAATAGAAAGGACAAAGAGTGGAAGGACTTTTCAAATCTTTTTTGTGTATTTTTCTGAACTGTGTTTTGATAAGTATATTTCTACTAACTCATGTGAGTAACATTTTTAATTATCAGAGACATAGTTCTGTAGTAAAGGTAAATCAAACAGAGACTTCTTTAGATTAAATGATTGTTTGTTCAGATTGAAATTGTAATTTCAGTTCATTAGTAACTGCCTGATGCATACACAGTAAAATTTAATGGGAATGCATTTAGACACAATTCAGTAATACAACTGATTATTAATCATTGCTTAGCAAACACAAATGTCATATTTTATGAAATGTTCTGCTTAAATTGAGCAATCCATATATTTATTGCAAAGCAAAGAAATATTAATGCAGTGCTTAATGAAAAGGTTGTTTTGTTTTTTTTTTCTAGGACAATGTACATAACATAGAGACAGAATGCACATCACCAATCCTGAACTTTCTGTTGGGCTTTTGTCACTGAGAAAGACAAGGATGGCTAGAAATAATTTTTCCCCTTCAATCTGATAGTCAATCACCCTGATTATTGCTGCTAAAAATGTTTATTATAGTGTAGCTCTGGATTAAACCTTCTGTCACCACCTCTTGCTCTTTCCTCTCAGACATTACTGCATCTCAAGGCAAGCCATTAGCAGGATGTTTTCTTCTTTCCAGCACTCCTTGGCTACATTTTTTCATTATAGTCAGAGCATTACTGCAAACGTGTCTGTTTTGTGCTGGGTGACAGTTTTACATTAAACTTTTGTAGACAAGTAATTTTGCTCTTTCCAGTCAGGTGTGGTGTACATCTTTTTTAATCCATTTTGCCAAGGCTGGTGTTGATCTAAACCAAATTTAGGTTTTAGAAAAAATGAGGGCATGTTAGATGGTATAGCTTGTGTGTGGGAAGAAGGTGAATGGCTGGAAAGAGACATGGTTGCTGGATTTGGCATGCATTTGAAAGAAGTTCAACAAAAAAGAGAAAAAGAGTCCTGCTGTTGAGCTCATAGGAAAGTAGAATGATATGAGTAGGTTCTCATTTCCATTATACAAATCCAGACTTAAGCGTACTTCTTAAGTTGGCATTCTGGTTAAAAATGAGTTTTTTTGCATCAATGCATATAAAAGATATTTTATCATAATGGTGTTTTATTCCCTTAGAGGTGCAGAGTGGTGAAGAGGGTCTCAGGCATGAAAGAAGGACCTTTTCTAACCATCTGGTATTTGAAGGTTGACAACAGCTGCTTTGTTGTGGGGCCTGTGCTGTGGTAAATGTCTTCAAGGCAGTAGACTTCCTACTTAGTTCTAAACATTGGCTATTATTGTTCAAAATTGTTTAAAATAGGAAAGAAATTCTGTCAACTTCTTAATCCCCTTTTCACAGGTTGTTGTTTCCAGTTGTGATTTATAAAGAGATTTAATATTTTTCCTTGACCCTAGTATCTGAACCATGATTCGTCATAGTCTTTTATTGGGAAAGGGAAAGAAAGGACAAATAGTTTGATAGGAAGGAACCTACAATGATCATCCCATCCAGCTGCCTGACCTCTTCAAGGCTGAGCAAACAGGAAAGCCTTATAATAAGGTCATTGTCCAAATGCCTCTTGAACACTGAGAGACGTGGTTTGTTGAGCACATAGGAAGTGTGTTCCACTGTTTGAAAAGGCTCTCTATGAAGAAATGTCTCCTAATGTCAAGTCTGAGCCTCCTTGATGCAGCATTGAGCCATTTCTATATCTCCTGTCACAGGATCCCAGGGAAAAGAGGTCAACACCTCCCTCTCCACTTCTTCTCCAAAAGCTGTAGAGAGAAATGAGGTGATCCCTTGCCCTCCTTTTGTCCAAAGTAGACAAACACAAAGTCCTCAGCCACTCCTCATAGAAGCAGCAGTTTTGTTGTCCTTCTTTGGACACATTTGAGAACCTTCACATCCTCTTATAGACTGTGCAGGCCAGCACTGCACACAGGACTCAGACCACACCAGTGCTGAATACAGCCGAATCATCACCTTTCTTGACCATCTGGCTGCACTGAATTTGCCCAGGATGCAGAATGCCCTCTTGGCTGCCCTGCCACCCTGGTGGCTCACAGCCTGCTGCCAATCAGCACTCCCAGATCCCCACTGCAGGACAGATCTCCAGCCACTCTTCTCCTGGTTCATACTTGTGACCAGAGTTACATCATCATGAGCCCAGTGTTAAATTTCATGCCACTGATGATTGCCCAGTGCTCAGTCTATCTAAATCACTCTGCAAGGCTTTTTTTCCCTCAAGGGGGAAAAAATCACATTCCAGATTGCTATTATCAGCATAATTGCTAATGGGGCATTCAACTCCTGAATCTTGATCATTGCCTAAAAATCTTGAACAGACCTTGCCCTAGAACTGAGCTCTGAGGAGCATCACTGGTCATCAGTCAACAGCCCCTTTCACTACAACCCTTTGGACCTGCCCTTCAGCCAGTTCTTCACCCAGCATCCTGAACCTGCTCGTGCAACAGCTGGATAACTTGTCCAGAAAGATGATATAGGGGACAGCGTCAAAAGCCTTAATAAAATCCACCCTTACTACATCCACCACCTTCCCTTCATCGGGGAGGCAAGTATGTAGAAGGATATTAATTAGCTAAACTTTTTCCCTGTGTGAACCCATGTTGACCATGCCTGATGTTTGCATTGTCATTTAGATGCCTTTCAACGGGATTCAATATCATCTTCTCCATTATTTTATCATGTGCTGAGGTTAAACCTACAGATCTGTAGTTTCCTAGGCCTTCCTTCTTTCTCTTCATGTAAATTGACTTTACATTGGCTAGCTTCCAGGGATCAAGGACCTCCCCAGGCTCATTCTTCTCACAAAGAAACCAAAAAGGGTAACTGAAGTCCCATTGTACAGAAAATAAATTTTAAAAGTATTCTGTATCTTTTTATCAAACTTAGTAACTAGGAAGCAAAGAAACTATACTTACAAATTATTAGCAGGGGGAAAGGTAACTGAACCATGATTTTTAATCATTAGGAGCTTTAGATACTGTGTAAATAGCAGCAGCAGGAGGAAGGGAAGAAAAAAACAAGCTTTGATTGTTTGCTTGTTTGATTGCTTCTCATTTGGTTTCCATTTTAACCAATCATGCTAAGTCTATGCATAAATAATGTTCCATATTCATTTTAGATTAAAAATACATAGAAATGACTGCTTAAGAAACAGCACAGTAATGCTTTCAGCAGTGTGATGAACATTAGGAAACAAGAAACTTTTCCTTATGTCTGAATTAAGAGATATCTAGGATAATCAGCAATTTCAGATGTTATTTTCAGTCACTAGGGATTTTGTGGGAGGAGACAAAGGTATAGATTGAAATAGGGAAGTAGAAATTAAGTCAAAATCTGGACAATGTGTAAAATACCTAGCATTTGCACTGAAGTTTATGTCTTTCATGCCTTTGATTCCTGTGTCTCTTTTAATTGCTATGATTTTGTGCTTTGAGTTCTCTAAAAGTTTAGTACTTCATCTCAAAGAGTTTCTGATCCAATGTAAGTCCTATTTCTCATCTCATGATATACTGCTTCACGTAATAAGGAATTATTTGATGCTTGTTTTGGTAGTGGTTTCATCATAGGATTGGGACACATACAAGCATGTTTAGAGCAAAGAAAGCCACAAGGAGACATATCTAGTAACTTTTCAGGTATAAGGAGTCTCCCAGAAACATGAAACCTTTCTATCATGAAAAGGGCAGTACAAGCTGATGTGAGTTGTGGAACTTACATCAAGACCATGGTCATGTGTTAATTGCTTCTCTCAGAGGCAAGATCTCAAGGCACCGTAGATTAAGCAGGATTCTAAATCCAATCTTCTCTTACTTCAAAATTGTTACGCTTTTACCGTAAGTTTCTTTTAGTTAGCTGAGTTGCTATCCTTGTTTCTATTTTGCAGTTTATCCCATAGAAATTTCACATAGTGGGATTTGCAATTGAGGTATTTTCCAGCTCTGTATCTCCTCCCAGTCTATCCTTTGAAATTTTCCCCACTGAATACTTTTACCAGTTTCTGTGGATAACTCTACTATTACCTATCCAGAATTAGTTTAGCTTTTGATTTTTTCTTTTAAAATAGGAAAAGCTTTGCCAAGTAGCCTTTCTATTAAGCAGAGGATCTGACAGTGGTAGTGCACAAGGCTTCAAAATTGAATATGCAGTATCACACAACTTTTGATGGCTTTTCAAGCACAGCACAGAAAAAAGTTAGTGATTGGTGCTTGATTTCTTATTTTTCTGTTTCTTTGTTGACTCAAACTGCTTCAGGCTTACTGAGATGTTAACAGATGGCAAAAGACTGTACAGCAAACATGCGAAGAGGGGACAAACAGAGGCAGCCATGTGGCAGGGTCTAAGTACAAATATATCAGGTAAGCAGCAGCAATAGGTAACACATTTGTTCTGATATCCATGAAAGATATTCACAGGGACTTCAGTCTTAAACTTTGAGTTTCATGACTCTAGCATGTTGGCTGTGGAACTGGACTTGGCAGCACTGTCCCCATAACTCTAATAAGCCTTCCATTTGCGTAGTGCAGACAAAAAGTCCTGACTACCTTTAAGGAGAAACTTGATCCTCATGAAAAGAGGTGTATTAGAGGTAAGTGTGCCTCAGCAAAGGATAGACACTGGGTCAGAAGATCCCATAGAGCCCAGCTTCTTAATATAAAGGGAAGATGGAATTGACCTGCCTTTTTTGCTGCAGTTGTAGTTGGTACATGATATTCTTTGAGCAGACCTTGCCATGTGTATTGCCTTAGCTGAACTTTACTGGTTGTAAAGGACTTTCTTCAATATGCTTTTTTCTGTGCAATTTAAATTTTTATAACATTTCTAATGAAACTTTTTTTTTTGCCCTTAGGTTTATGGAGTCTCTGAAATGCCAGAGGAAAAAAGTAATTAAGTAGAGAGTAATGGTCTTGAATACAGTTCATAGTTCTTTGTCGATACATTCTTAAGTATGCTTTCTGCAGAGCAAAATCCCACAGGGGAATTAATGTGCTCCAAAGGATAATACCTATGCTATTTTTTTATTTTAGAAGGAAACAAAAAAGAGGAAAAACTGGGAGTTTTGGTGATATAACTAGGATGAAGGAAGTATTAGCTTTGTCTTTGCTATCTCTTCCCTGTCTCTTTCACAATGATATTTGCTTAAGAGCCAAAACAATTGTCTTGAGTCTAATGTGTGAAGGGAAAACCTAGGTGCATTTCAGTCACCTCAGTCTCAGACTGTAATCCCCAAATCTCATGTCTGATGGACACCTAATCATGGGCATATCTTCGCTTTGTGGTCACCTCCATTTCTCAGGGTGAAGTTTCCTTATGGCCTCAGATTTCGTGGGCTCCACAGGTGCCCACCATTCTGATTTCACCATGGAGTCTAGAAAAACCATAAAGCAACACATACCAGTCTTCTGAGGTCAATGCAACTAAAGCCATCCACATAATTTTCTCTTACTCAGAACTAGAATATTCACTAGGATATGTGTTCTAGTTCTCAATGTTTCTGTTTTCTAGTCTGGTTCTTCAGCCATCCTTCTTTCTGGGTGCAAAAGTAAGAGGCTAAGAAACTATTTCAGAAATGTCCGAAAAGTGTCACAGCCCTGAAGATTACTGTATATATTACAGAGAGAACTCACACAATTGCTGGAGCTCAAATGGTAAATCATCCTTCTTTCTTCATTACTGGTTTTGGATGGTATTGCTTCATTTCCTTGGACTGAGTGCAGTGCATTCAGTTTCCTTTTTTTGGAGAATGAAACAGTTTCAGCAGGAAATTACATCTATTCTCCTGCTAAGAGGCAGAGAGCAGAAATGGTCTCCCATGAGGCTATTGAGCTAGGATGTGTGCTTCCTATTCATGCATATGAGAGCAAGGAAGGTGGCAATGAAGGTCCATGAAAATACAGGTAGAAGGATATTTTGTAATTTTACAGATAGAAGGATATTTGCATCTAAACATAGTAATAGATTGTCCTACTTTTTTTGTAATACTGTGACTCCCAAATGCAGATTAATTTTAAACACTTTAAAACTACACTTTATGCAAGAAGGGATACATACACAGAAGTCTTCCATGGAAACATATGTAAAATATGTGGGTTTTGTACTTTTAGACATTTAGAAAATATGAAGAAATTCAAAGTCTTCATATTTTTCATCTCATTATTAGCATTTTTGAAAAAAAGACTATGCCTTCTCTGCATGAAGACACAATTTTGTAAAATATAGGCCGACATAGGGAGTTGTTTTCTGCTGGTGACATCTTTTACGGTTCTGTTTCTAGTATGCAGAAGATAGCTCTGCAACTCTGCTTTCTAGCTTAAGAACTAACCATCATCTAACTAGCTGTAGAGATAGTTGGTTATAACCAAGACCAAGAATAGTATACCTGTAATGAGTCCTTCAGAAATCTCTGTCAGTTTCCAATGGTATTAAAAGTCTGATTTACACAATTAGACCATGATTTTTCTAAGTCTGTTCAGGTATGGCTGATTTTCAAAGAAAAAAAAAAAGAAAGTTAAAGAAATATGATGAGAAATAGAAAGTATTGGGAGAAATGCCCAGTTATGTCTTAAGAAATATATCATATAATACATTTGTACAAGGTTATCAAACCAAAAAGAAGTCAAGCTTTTTTTTTTCAAGTATACTGAAAAGGTTTTGTGTAGCCTACTTACTCTTAATAACATTTTTGATTATTAATTATTTTACTTCTTTACAGAAATGAAAGAAAAATTGATTCCTTACTGTCTCATCTTAGTCAGTGTTATTTACTGCTATATCCATTGATTCCATGTGATGTAAAAAAACATAATGACTTAGTTGCTTACCAAAGATCTGTTTCTGTAATGGGAAAATCAGGTCACTACAAATTAGAGACAAATTTTTTTTCAGATAATCTATACTAAAAGTCTGGCCCTGTGTTAGTTTGGGCCAGACTCTTCTATGTTCAAGATCTGTGTTTGTGAGTTTTCCTCATTCCCAAGCCCTTTTATTACAAAAAGAACTCAATAGAATTTCAACTATCTATATTGATAGACTGAGTAATTAGCAGATGTTCTGGCTTAGAATATAATGTCTCTTTATATACCATCCACAAAAATATTGTCTGATCTGTCATACGATTGCTTATGAAGCAATCATATGACAGATTAGACAATATTTCAGAATGAGGATTTTTACCCACAAATTAACTCATGCATTTGCCAATTAACAAACCTGTCTCCCCTATGGCTATCAGGTTGCAAGTTCATTTTCTAGGGGAAATGAAAAATGAACCTTTTTTTCTTATCTAGTCTAAGTTTTTAATAGGTAATGTGGTCAGCTACAGACTCTCTGCTGAATTTTTTGAAACGGCTAATTTTATTTACATAGATACATTCACAAAATTGGGGTTTTTTTTGGCTAAGGTACCTGATGAACTAGAACTGTACTATTTAATTATTCTCTTATTTTGAAATTTTAAGATACACATCAATTTAATCATTGCATAACTTTTTATTTTGCCTTCATTTAAATTATACAATAACATTTCAGTATTTAATTATTTAAATTTCTAATAATTTATGGCTTCATTGCACAATTCTCTTCTCATTTACTGATGGGAAAGGTATGTGGTTCTCCTTTGCCGTGCAAGTTCATGCATTATGACAATGTCGACATAACTGGAAAAGCCCAGGGTTGTAATACTCTACTTATTCTCCTGGTTCCCTAGATGCAAATGAGAATTGTATGCAGGATTTGTGGGTCATTGCAGACAGAGCATGTGAGACCCTTTTGTCTAAAACACACTCCAGCCTCTCCCTGAAAAGTCCATCCTGTGTTGTCCATCCCCCACAGTTCCTGTAAGCTTTCCAAATTGAAGAGGTTTGATCAGGAAGTGATATTTGACAAATCTTGACGACTGGCTTAGTGGCAAATTTTGTTGGTCAAAAACTGGGAGCTCTTGAGTCCAAAATCACAAGTCTTATGTTGTGTTTAGTTTACAGAGAGTTCTGGATCTTCCCTCAGTAGGAGATGGGAGCCCAATCCTATCTCCAACAGAGGCAAGATTTATTTCCAGCCAGACTGGATATTTCTGATATCCAGCTCCCACTGAGGTGGGAAGGTAGAGGAAGTACCTGCTCTTCACAGCCCAGGTCAGCTTTTGAAAATCTTGCTCCCTGCTGCATGTTAAAGTAGAGTTTAACTCTTTAGTTTGATTATATTCTCCTTTTTGGTGGATGGCAGCAATCAATGTTTTTTTCTCAGAATGTTTCTTTATAATTAAATTGCTTTTTTTTAGTCATTATTTTTTATTAAAGACTTCAATTCTTGCAAGCCCATGTATTTTCTATTCTATTTGCTCTGTTTTTTCAGTCATGCCACATGGAAAATTACTGAGAAGCTTAGACAAATATATTGTAAGAGAATTACACATTTTACTTTTTAAAAATGTAACTATATGCAATGTTTTCACAGATAAAATTTTTGAACTAGTATGGTTGCTTTGGTATTCAGGTTCTTCCTTTGGCATAGGAAAATTCCAGAAATTTCCACCATAAACTCATTAGAATATTTACCAATAAAAACACAACTTTATGCTTATTCTTTGATTTGAAACAAACTCTGGAGTGATTGTCAAGGCTTGTGTGAAAATCTGGTAGAAGGGAGATGATAAAGAGCAGCAGGTTCTGATCTGTACAGCAAGGCTGACTGAAAGCTACACTGAGTTTGGCAAGAGAGAGACAGCCTTGGTGCGTTTGGCTTCACCAGGAAAAATGTTGATGTAGAAATCATTCCTTATATAGTGAGGGGTACAAAAGTAATTTAAAAACACTATGCTCAAAATCCCGGTGGGATCACGGGTTGCATGGTGTTTCAGTGTGTTAGGAAAGGTGTCAGAATCTTCCTTAACTGAACAGTACAGCCCCCTGGCTTCAGATATAATCATGAGCAAAGAGGGGTAAATGTAGTTTTTTGTCTTGTGGAATCACCCATCAACATTTGGTGATAATTTGGATTTATTGAAACATGTTGAATGCTAAGAATACACTTATTTATAGGAACAATTTTATAGATTTTTTTCTCTTAAGAAAGGCT
Source organism: Pheucticus melanocephalus (assembly GCA_013398405.1). Lineage (NCBI taxonomy): Eukaryota > Metazoa > Chordata > Aves > Passeriformes > Cardinalidae > Pheucticus > Pheucticus melanocephalus. The sequence goes on along the minus strand of VZSJ01001700.1, from coordinate 521,383 downwards.
GAAAAAAATGCGTTCAACAGCAAGAAGAAAGTTCCTCCTGGGAAGTTATATGAGTAAAGAAAAAATGAAATTATAATCGAAGTACCTTACAATCCCCTCTGTAATAAGCGGTTGTGCCAGGAATCACAGTGAGCATTTACTTTGCATTATTTTTCATTTCTATAACCTAGTATCTACATTATTGGTTTATTGTTAGTTAGCACTGAAAAATTTGTTCCACACTATATGTTATAAGGAAATTTCTGGCATCATTCCTTTGTTCTTTTTTTAAGTGCAGTATGTTTCTTATAACAAGACACCGAGTTCCAGTAATAATAAGATATCATAAAAATGGGAAAAAAAAGGAAAAAGTGTGCATATTTTGGGCCTCTTTTTTTTTTTTTCTTTTGCATACAAAAAATTCAACAAAAGAGTGCTATAATTTGCAGTAAATTGCATAAAATTGACTTGTTAACTATCAGCATGTTTATTTACTTAGGTTGCATAGAAACACATTATGGAAAAGTGGAAATAAAGTTGCTACATTTGAAATAGACTCAGCATGCAAGCAGAAATTCTCTCTGAAATCATTTTATGGTATATTAGTTCTCTTCATTTAAGAAATACTTAGCATATAGGCAATTACTCTTTTGTAACCTCAAACAAAAATATTTTATAGTTGTAGGAAGGGTATTTAGAAAGCTGTGTGAAATTTCAAAGGGAGTACTTTGTCATATAATTTTGAACAAATGTTTTTTAATATTAATTCCTTTCCTCTGTGTTAAAATAAGAATGTTCCATTTGACTTTATTTTCTACAAGTATTTAATCTTGCAATTAAAACAAACAATCTTCTGTATAAATCTACTGAAATATTTTTGTACATATGCTTTGATTTTTTGCATTGCAATATTTGCACTGGTATTATTTAATTTTAAAAATGAAAAGCATAAGCGTGGCTTCCAAGTTGCTACTCCCAAAATCCATCTCTCATCATGTGATTCAAGCCATCTCCACAGTTTTCTGAGCTGCATATCAAAGCCCTAGACTTCTTTGTTCATTTAGAATTGCCAATCTGTCTCCTCAGCCTGAAGAAAGTAATGGGTTTTTTCAAAGTTAATAAGTAATGATGCCATGATTTTAGTGAGAATTATATGATACCAGAAACCTTCCTGACAATAATTTCGTTTGAGATATTTATAGATTATCTGTTCAAAATGGTAATTAAAGTTACAATATTTTTCATATCTATTTATATTATACAGTGAACATCTCTTTATATATTATAGAGTGAAAAAACTAGGCCCAGTTTCAGCAAACTATGTCAGAATAAGTTTTCAAGCAGGTGGGTGTTTGCTTTACATTCTTTCACTTGGCTCTTGACCTATTCCTCCTTCTCAGCTTTCGAGCTATTTATCTCTTTTGTAAATTTGGTGAATGTTTTTGTTACCCAATTGGTGTGCCTGTTCTCAGTCACCAGTGCTTCAGTAATGTACATCTTTAGAGTGAAAGAACTGAGTTACCTGAGAAAATTTCATCGACAAGAAAGTAATCTTATTGGAAACAGAGAATAAGTAACACTCACAGTAATTTCCATGCAACATTTACTTAAATAAGTCTGCATAGAGTTCTTACTGTATAATCATAGAATATATTGAGTTAAAAGGACCTTCAAAGTCCAATTCTGGGAGCTGATGGTGATTAATAAAATTCTATCCAACTAAATTTAGAGCTGGTATATCACTTTCAGTCCTCCAATATTTTTTTATGGGGAATGGTTTTCTGCATTTTTCAAACTTTCTCTAGATTTTCTCAGTTATTTGTAAAAAATTATCTTTCAGGATGCCTTCCTCCTAGCTATCTGTGACTGTATTCCCAAGTAGTCCCTGTTCTGTTCATTAAATGGCACAGAGGGGGAGTCCCATTAACATTAATGACACTGTAATGATTTACAGCCACTCAAGTTGTCTGATTGTCTGCAGATAGACTGGACAGCAGATTTCTCTGTTGACTTCTCCACCATTGTTCATTTTCTGTTTGCTTTTTTGTACATTGTACAGTACTGAAAACTGTCTTATTCATGGCAAACCTAGAAGAGGCAGCAGACTGCTTTGCTGGCTTGCATATTTTAGGGAAGTCCCACTTTCACTTTTTTATATGCACTCCTAAGTTAATCCTTTTTGTTTGTGTTCTACCTTGAAAAATGCTAAGCATCACATTTCCTTTTTTTTCTTTGGTGGCCTTTGGAATGACAGCAGGTAACAGAGGAAAGTCCAACACATGGATTTTGAGTCTCCTTCTGGAAGAATATGAGGCTCAGGGAACATGGGTCTGCTGCATATGAAAGACAGCATGAGTTTCTGTGCAGTTTATATGCAGTACCAAATGCAATACCAAATTCCCACAAAAGTAGGGCAAAGATACTTTTGTTTCTCACCATTTTAACTTTTTTTTCTGTTTTCTTACAAGTCATGCCTGTGACATACCAATCCCAACATTTCTGGTGCTTCCTTTCTTTCTTTTGTCCAATTTGGTCATTAATACTTCACATAGTTATTTGTGCTTGCCTTCATTTCCATGTTTACCCCTCTCACCTGTTTTAGTGTTGGGCTTACTTCTTTTTGAGTAGCCTTCAAGAGGGTCATTGTTGTCAGGCAGGTATTCTTCATTCACGCTCTCTCTTCTATTGTCCTGTCTCTGCTAGAAATTTAGGCCAGCAACTGCTGCCTAGTATTTCTCTGAGCTATTTTAACCAAGCTGTCTCAGCCACATACATTTGCTATGCTGTGTCTCACACAAGAAATGAGAACTGAATGACTTCTTCCAAGTTAGAATGATGTGTCAACAGTCCTTACCTTCATAGCAAGCAGAGCACCTTCACGGCCTTTCTGGTTTGGCCATGTTACCTGCTCTGTCCCCAGGGCTTGTCTTTACTCCTCCTAGATCTTTAATTCCATGGCTTCTCCCAACATTTTATCTGGTCTGGACTTGTTCTTCTGCATTTCTTATATGTAGATGCTGCCTCTTTCTCCAGTCATTGTCTCTGGTAGAAATTTTGTTCAAGCTTCTTGGAATTTCTCTATCCTCCTCCCCTCAAATGCAGATTTTACCCTATCCCATCACTGGAATCTTCTACTATCTTATTAAGTAACCTCTTTGCAGGTAGTTTGCAGGACATCTGCAACTCCTTGACTGCTTTCTCCCATCTCAAAATCTTGTTTCCAGAATGCTTTCTCTCAATAGTTACTGATATGGCCCATGAAGGTTTTGGGTTGGAGTTTATTTTCTATTTCTCACCATGTGGTATGTTATTACCAGATCCATTTGTGGAGCTCTAAACTTGATTCAGGCAAATGCTGTAGAATGGTATCATTTCTCCCCATTATGGCTTCTAGCAGATAACTGAATTTTTTACTTGTGGGAAGCAAGAATTAAATTATTCTTACAGCCCACAAAGGAGGAAGAGATGCCTTCACTATTGGGCAGTAGCATAGAATGTGATTCTGAAGTATTTTTTTTCTCAGTGGATATGCTGTTGAACAGGTCTTCTAAAAGGAGGAGTATTTTCTTGTTGTCTTGTACCATATATTTTACCAAATCAGCAGAAGAAAACTGAAAGTGGGTCTTGTTACCTAATGTGAGGAAAAATAGCTTACTCAATGAAAAGTGTGCACTTCACATACCTACTATCTTACATACTTCATCGTTTACAGAAGCTTTGTAGTCTGGCAAAATAATTTA